>CM074946.1:28654774-28674968 GCA_037577455.1 Pangasius macronema
TGTCCCTCTGATGTACTCGTTCCTAATCCTGTCCAACCTCGTCACTCCCAAAGAGAACCTCAACATCTTCAGCTCAAGCATTTCTACTTTTTTTCCTATTATTAATTTAGAGGGTCCAAGGCCCATTTTCCTTACTAGGATCCCAAGCCCCATTAGTGCAGTAGTCTGACACTTACTGAAAGACTTCCTCATAGGGGTCCAAGCACCAATAGTGCAATAGCCCAATAATAATTATGTGTTCTCATAATAGGGGCCGTAGCACTAAATTTGCAAAAGTCCTATAGTTTTTTGAGTGGTCAAAACACTTTGTGAAATAACCTCTGTGAATTATATGTTTTGAACATGAAAAAGCAGAAAACTTTCCTTCCTCCACGCTAATGACTTTACTGNCTCTAATGATGAGTTCTGGTAACCCGAGCTTCAGAATCTACAACTTATGACAGACGGACGGCTGGATTATGACCTCTTCACATGCACACATTCATACAAACTGTGACCCCTGTTCCCTCCCACACAGCCTGGCATATCGTTCGTCTAAAAGTATCAAAAATTTTGCATTGAATTAACAATTTATGACAGATGGAGAGTGCAAGACTGTGAGTGTAATGGGTGCAATGGCCTCATGTGAAAGGCTAAAAAAAAGGAAGGAAGGAATGGTGGAATAAAAGAAAGGTGAGGAAGGGAGCGCTGCTATAATTAGAGGTCATAATCGTTTACTTTTAGCATTCAGTTCAGGGTAAAAAGGGTTTTAATGGTGTGAATTGTAGTGGTAAAGGGAAGTGTGTCTCCTTCTTTCTCTACCTTTCCTCTCTTTTTTTCAAAATGCAGAGGAAAAAAGAAGGAGAAAGGAAAATACTAGCTCAGTCTGAGTACCCAAAGCCACACAAAGCTGTCAGAAAGCCATAAAAACCAGTAATGCAGGAGCCCCCACCTGGCTCCAGCCCTCCATCTTCACTTTTATACATGCCTTCGTATGTGTGTGTGTGTGTGTATTTGTGAGTGCCGATTGTGTTTCCACAGCTACTGCCTACGCCGAAGCGAATCGAAGCGAAGGAGCAAAGCCTGCTGGGATCTCGTCAGCCGAGCGGCCCAGCCCACGGAGCTCACGCATGCCAGCAACATTGCATCAGAGTCGCAACCTCATACACGCGTACGCGCACACTCAAACCATGACCCTAGAGCCTCTGCTGCCTCCCACGCAGCCTGGCATGTCCTCCTAACTTCCTCCCAAAGTGTTAAAAAACTTCACGGCTCCCAAGGGAGGAGGTTTAGCAGGGCCTCACAGCAGCGGGTACCTTTTTAACAGCCCTTTGCTAATTCCAGCGTCACACACGCTCAGTGTGGGCTTGTAAGGTTTCTCTCAGTCTGGGATGGTAAAACATGGTAACAGAAGCACCTGAGAATTATGGGTTAGCACCTGCAGGTAGAAGCAGCTTTGCTGACTTTTTTTTTTAAAGGGTCATTTATTTCTACCTCCCTCTTCTTGGTATATCCCCCTGCACCTTTTTTATATTTTAGCCAATATGGTGTCTGCGCTAGTTCAGGAAACTGGCAGACTTTTTTAACAACCACCCCTGTTCTCACTGGTTCAAGACCCTAAACGTTGTGTAATCAGATGTGGAAGTAATAATAATAACAACTATAGAGAAGTTGCAACCTACTATGTCAACTCAGCAACTCTATAAACAGCACAAAGTTATTCGCACAGGCAACGGGAGGTAAGACCTGAGATACACGTTTTTATTTAAGTTTCCTGCACTGTTCACATTTTTATGTTAATGCTGGGAATCATCACGAGTTCACACTTGAAAGTTCTCTAGGGGTCAGGTTAGGGGTTGTACCTTTCCCTCGAAATATCGTTCATGAATCTTGTTTCGTTAATGAATGAAACCTGGAGAAAAAGGTACAACCCCTTACCTGACTTATAGAGATCTAATCACAATGCGATACTCGTTTGAATTTAGATCAGTATCATCTGATGGCACTATTCCCCCTAGGACTTCACCGCTCACATGGTTCTCGATTCCAGACCTGCAATTGGCCAGTCTCTTTTGTCATGAAAAAAATATGGAACGCTTCCAGATTGGCACTTTCACCTTGTTGATGGAAAGGCGATATGAAAATGTGTGCCATTGAGGTGGTCATGGTATGTGGTGTGTGTAGTTGGTGACTGTAAATACTGGTCACTGTGGGTATGCCTGGTTTATATTCTCTCTCTCTCTCTCTCTCTCTCTCTCTCTCGATCAGTTTCCTCTTTCCCATCATGTAGTCACTTGATCTGATTCCTCCTCCTGGCTACACGATGAAGCCAAGGTCAAGAGCCGTCGTATTTATCCATTTGTGACTAACAGTAGGCACAAACAGCAATGCAGCACCTTACAAATGAGATTAGCACAATTAGACACATGCCGTTCTTAGCTGTGATGTCATTCTCAGTTTGTATATTTTGTATTCTAAGGAATTCCTTTGACATGTAATTGGGGAAGAGTCAAATGAGCTTATGCAGTTGAGCGTTCGTGTGAAGCTGCTCGGCCGAGGTTTCTTCCTTTCTTGCACTCTGCATCCCATTCAAACCTGCATTCATTAAGACTAACTAGCTTTTTATCAGCTGTCGAGAACAAGGTGGGGAGGAGGGGGGGGGGGGTTGTGAAGAGAGATTGGTGCATGATTTCTAATTACACTCCCATGAGGAGAGCCTCCCTTGCCTCTTCTCTTGATTCTTGATTTTTCCCTTGCATTTTTCACTGAGGGAGGACAATGGCAGACATTTTTGGGAGAGAAAAAAAAAAAACACTATGAAAGAAGAAACTACACACTGAGACAGAGAGCCTGACGACGACACCTCGCCGAACACAATGGCTCGCCGCTTTATCAGCGCCGGAGACACTAAGATAGCCCTCAAGCACCACGCAAGAGGCTGTGTCTCATATGCGATGCTCTCTTGAACGCACTCCTCAAGTGCACCGCTCTCTCGCGAAACACTCGTCGCACCCACTCGCGCGCACGAACGTACCTCTTCATAGCTCTCCATACACAAAGCGAACAGCAGAAAAGCCAACGTGAAATGTTAACCTCCTCCTGCACAAAGACAGATGATCTAGCCCTGAGGAAGGGGGGAAGGGGGGATGGTGAGGGGGGGGGGGGGTCAGTAGGGGAAGGTGGGGGTAAGTAAGTACACAGTTACAGTATAGCAGCTAGTGTGGGGAAGAGCTCATAAATACAGTCAGCATTATGAATATTTCAGTGTGGTGACTTCCAGGTCTGTAATTAAAGATATGGCTGAAAAATGCTTGTCATCATCATCATCATCATCATCTATAAGGTGGAAGGGGTACAGCATCAGAGTTCATTATGAGAGATTTATTTCTGAGAATTATTATTATTATTATTATTATTATTATTATTATTATTAATTTCCTCTGCTGCATGATGTGATCTAGAAAGTGACCTCATTTCCATCACATACAAAAAATAAGCAAATAAGTAATTATTTATTTATTTACTTACTTATTTATCTATTAATGTATNTTTTTATTTATTTATCTGTTCATTTATTTTTTCCATTTATCTGATTTAATATCTTTGTATTTTCTTTCTGTCTTTCCGTTAGGTTCAACTCCCTTTACGGCACTGACGGCTAGTTCTTAATCCTTCACCCTTATTATTAAATTTCCTGCTAAATTTGGCTGTAGTGAAACCCGGCAAGTACTGATGAGGTTAAATTTGCTCTATAGACTTGCTTTGCCAAGCACTATTCCACCCCGATAAAGAAGGAGTCATTGTTAAAACACACGCACGCACTCTTTGCTCTCGGTTCCTCACAGAGTCTATGGAGTCCCTGCGCTAACACACTGCGCTACAGAAGGGGGAAGTGCAAGGGGCAAGGGCAGTCACAGTAACGACTTCAGTAAGTACCGATCGTCACCTTTTCTATCCCTCTATTAGTGGATCAGTGGCCGTTAGCCTCACGCTAACCCCGCTCTCATCCTGATATTCTTTTTCTCAGTGTATGGGCTCGACTGACAGCGCTGACACCTCACCACGGAGAGAAAGAGAGGAAACAAGGGCAGGACTTTTAAGGATTCCGAAAGCGATTTATAGGCTGGCTGACAAATAAAAGGCTCAGAATTAATCCTGACCCCGGGGAGGAATCAAAGCTGGACTGAAACTATTTCATTCTTTCGAGTTTCCCTTGATTTAAAAGCAGAGAGTTGGTGGGAGAGTTGAAGGCTTTTCTTAGAGTGGCGTTCAGAATACTGGGCGTTGTACTGACTAACTGTGGTGAACTAAGACATGTATATATGTGTATATGTGTATATATGTGTGTGTGTGTGTGTATACATATATACTGGAGCGATGGATGCTGGCCAAAAATTAGAAAGAAAAAGCTGAGAAGTTGCTTCATTATATTTCCATCTGATTCGATGGAGATTAATAAGCGCAATGATCATTTTGGCTACAGTCCACACCCACCTTGTAAGCACACTGTGTGTGTGTGTGTGTGTGTGTGTGTGTGTGTGTGTGTGTGTGTGTGTGTGTGTGTGAGTGTATGCTACATGACTGAAGGATCTGTTAGCCTTAATTTGACAAATCACTTAACTAGCCTGCTACACAACATATTCAATTCCTCAGTCACTGTATTCATTTAGCAAACAATTTAACTAGCCTGACTCCCTCAGCAGACNATATATATATATATAGTAACACACAGCTCTTTCCTTCAGGGTATTTGACAGGATGGTGATATAAGACAGCTTTCTGTACTATCATTTTGTTTGAGTTTCTAGAAGAGCAGATTCCCCTTGAAGCACTTTACTGTTGCTAATCTTTTGCTAACTTTTTGCTAGCATTGAACAGTAAACTGGAGCTAGCTAACCTATACTTGTGTACATAGATTACCAGAAGCTCTAACATAGCACAACCTCATTTTGCTAACTGCCAACTTGCTAGCCACGACAGCTAAACTGCTATCTTGTTAGCTAGCTAGTCATCTGTGATAGTTAGCAAAAAAACAAAAAGCTGCTAGTTCAGTTCATCCTGAAGGTAAGCTAAAATAGAGGAAACTAGCCATTGTTACCATACAAACACCTCTCAGAAGGTTGAAAGGGGTCTTGAAGATGATGTGTACCCCATGAAAAGGTTCCTTTTTTGTTAAAACTCTGCCCAATTAAACAGGAAAGCAGCTGCCTCCAGCTTAGACGCGAACTCCAAAACCCTTGTGAGGTAAAATTAAGCCGGGTTCTGCTTGGCTTCTCTCTGTGTAAACACTGCTTGGAAAGTCGCCCCTAATGAGCCTGTTGCAGTGTTTACCTTAGATAAGGTGAGTGGAGCTACGCAGATACAGCCCGATAATGATGTGTTTGCACAGAAAAAGGATATGTAGCCATCCTGACACGTGAAAAAGGCTGCATAAGCCTACCTAAGCCTTTAATTAAATAAGCTAATACAATGTAATACAAAATAGTTACAGAAGAAAATGTTAGTATCACGGTTCAAGATTGAGGTTAGCATGAATTTTTGTGGTCTTTTACTTTCAGACCATGGATAAATGCTTTCAATGTAGTTCACCCATTAAGTAGCCACTGGGGAAGAAAAAGGTCATGGAGGAGTCTTTTATTCCATCACTCCATCCGTGTGTCTGAACCCCTTCTGCCATGTAGATTTAGAGCATCTCTCTATCACTGAGTATCTACCTATTGACTGCCTGTCCTGCCCGTGGTCATAAATACACCCCCCCCCACACACACACACACACACGCACACACACAAAGGCTAAGCAACTCCTTTGAGAAACCAAGAGTACGACTGCAGAAAAGAGAGAGAGAGAGAGAGAGAGAGAGAGAGAGAGAAATGGTATCCACTGCTGTCAATTTCACATATTTACACTTTAGTGATTCCACTGTTTTGTCCTGCGGTGGCACCTATAGTGGGCCAGATGTGTGAGCAGGACTGTGTGACCTGAGCACTGCCCCAGGGGCCACTGGGTAATGCGTGGTGATGTCAGGAGCCCAGCCGAGGTGAGAGGAAGTGACAGGCAGAAGGGGACTGCGGGGCACATCATCTCTCCACTCGGCTGAAGCGGCAAGGGAGGGCTGAGAATCGCTTATGAATAGTCATTAGGGCTTCGTTACCCCCCTCCCCCCGCGACACCCAAACGTCTTTTGTCATCCACGAAAGGTGCAGCGTTTAATTGCCAATTGATTTTTTCCCCTTCTTCCCCCTCGGTCTCTCTCCGCCTTCTGATATGACAGCACGTCAGGCAGGAAAACGGTGCTGAACTGAAAAAAAAAAGGAGGAGGGGGATTTGTGTGGTGTAAATCTGGCAACCTGGATGACTGCTGGCCTGTGAGGTCTCAGTCCAGACTGTTTAAGAACTCCATTTATAATTAATGCATAGTTAAATGAAAAAAAAAAGACATAAAGGAAAAGGTTTGACCGAGGCCCATAAGTAGTGAGCACTATGTGTGAGTGTGTATGAGAGAGAGAGAGAGAGAGAGAGAGACAGCAATAGAGAGAGAGAGAGAGACCGAGAGGGCAGACATTTAAACCTACAAGCATGTCGGCTCAGTGAGCTCCGCACGCAGCAACTGTCAATTACATGAACAGCTGTAGGAGTCGAGTGGACGAGTGAAGCCATCAAACGAAGCCGTGTTCTGACAGGTGAGCCTGACGCCCTTCTTTTTTTTTTCCTCACAAATCCTCATCCCTCTCTCCCTCCCTCCATCCATCCCCTGCCTCGGCAGTTTGTACAACTTGAGAAAGCCCCGAGGTGTATACGAAAGGGAAAAAACACACACACAGTGGAAACCAAAAGATGTCAAATTCTGCACGCAAGTGACACGTGAGGCCTGAACGTGAATGTGTCTCTCACTGCTCTTTTCCCCTCACTATTTCTCTCCGCTGAGCAGAAAAATGGGAGCGTGTTGCCTATTGTAAAGACTGATCTAAACACTAAACATGTGAGGTTATCAGGTAGGTACATGTGCATCTGTGTGTGTGTGTGTGTGTGTGTGTGTGTGTGTGTGTGTGTGTGTGTATGAGAAGATTCAGCCCGTCTAAATAGAGCCCCATCTATCCATATTACAAAATCAATTTCTCCTAGCTGTGCACATTTGTGTGTATGTGTGTATACGTGTGTGTATGTGTGTGTGTGTGTGTTGCTTGGATGTCAAACATCGCTGTCCTCCTTTGACATGCCGTGTGGTGTGATTACCTAGTCATTGCCGTATTAATACAGTGAATAATGAGAGAGACGCAGCGCTGCCATTCTAAGCTAACAATACGTGCAGAGCGGGAGCATGCACGAGAAAGTGTGTGTGTGTGTGTGTGTAGGGCAGAAGGTATGAGCTGGTATAATAGGAGCACTGTTGGGGTAATGTAGTCTCTATTGTGCGGCTGCGTAAATGCCCATTTCAGTGCACAGAGCCTGCATTAAGCCCTAAAGAAATGTTTCGAAGAATGGCTCTTCTTCCCCTCCCTCCCTCATCATCCCCCCTTCTCTCTCACTCTCTCTCTCAGTCTGACAGGCACCAGCCGTGCGTCTTTTACGCCGTCGCACTGATGCAGGTGTGCCAGTCTGCCTAACGGGCGCTAATTACACATTTTCCTGCCCGGCAACAATTAAGGTCAGTGCAGTAATTGCAGGTTTTGAGGCAGTTTTAACTGGCACTGCCAGCACAGGGGGAGGAGTGGGGGGGCATCTTAATGCCACATATTCCGTGTCTTGTTGGGGTTGACCTCAGCCGTAAATTAACGCAAACCACAATATTGAAATACTACAATAACGCCACAAAGGTATTGTCAATACATTACATAGAGCGGAATGCGCAGAGCTAAGTGGGTTGTGACTTCCTGCGCATGAACTAAGGACTGGGTGTAAAATGTACGCCTTACGAAGACGTAAAGTAAAATTGGACACCATTTCAGAGCTGTGAGTGCTTATAATAAAAAAATCTCCCGAACATTTCATTAAAGGAAAAATCCTCCTTTATAATGAACGTGATCTTTAATGGTGTCTAAGATTGAAACTTCTGTCATCACGTCAGCACTCGTGTACTTTCACTTTAGTTAACATTACCTATGATGCTGTTCTGTAAACTCTGCTCAAACAGATCACGGTCCAAAACTTTGTATCAACTTTGCGTCAATGTCCTCGTTCTCATGATCTCGCAGATCGTTATCTAGCCGAGTCTTTACCGTAGCAGCTAGCTTTCGTAATGTGACCCAATGCTACCTAGTGTTAAGTGACTAAATGTTCATAGCAACAATATCGACCTCTAGCATTTCAAAACCCCAGCTAGCTAGCTAGTTAAGTAACTAACAAAGCTGAAGCAATCCTCTCTAAACAACGATAATGTCACTTCTTTAGAACTGACATATCGCTCATTTTTTTACCACCTGAACAATCTTTGAAATCCGATCATTTGGTATGCTTTATGACTTCAGATATTATGTTTCATGGCAGCATGAACTAGCAAAATTATCTTTGAACTAGCCATGTAGCATGCTAATGTGCAGGTTGATGCTAGCAATTCTGCTTAGTAATACAGGTTGCTACTACAGTATTTTCACACTAGGTATACGATGGTTGTGTTTTTCTGGAAAAAAAAAACTATGTCCTTAATAATTTAACAAAATTTTATTTAAAAATAGAAATTATTTATGCAAAACGGTAACTTCACAAGTCCTTTCTTTGGCATTTGTGGTGATATTTCACGCACTTTCCCGACGCTGAGGAATGAAGTTTTGGCTTAAAACGTTTCCGTCCGGAGATTCAATTTCCGAATAGCCACATAGATCAACCCAAGCGCCAAATAATTGTCTTGTTTTTATTAATAGATTCAAAACACAGCCCAGGCCGGGAGAAGAGAAGTGCCTCGCTTGGTAGTTTGGGAGGACCGAGCCGTTACGACAGAGTGCAGGTGCTTCTTTTAAGACACCTCAGAGACCTGAAGCCCCCCAGAGCCATATGACTGCATGCGTGTGAACTATCCTCAGAGGCACACACATCCGGGACACATCGTACACAAACATGCACAGGTGGATCCCTGTTTAATGTGTGTGTGTATGTGTGTGTGTGAGCAGTTGAAGGATGACTAACTTCCCACTACGAAGCCTGAGAGTCTTCAGTTCAGATGATAATGACCCCAACAAACACCAAAAACAACGCAGCTCAGTGCAGTTGCACTTTGTTTAAGTATCTCTTGGGCTAATCTCTGCAGTTCTTTTTTTTTTTTTTTTTTTTACAAGCTGTTAATATTGATTAGTGCAGAGGACAGTGGAGAATCCAATCACAATAACAGGGTTTCATTAGTGGTATATGTGAGGGTGGGGGTCGGAGGGTGCGGGGGCGTTCTGTTTGTTGGAATATGATCGAATTGATAGTGACACGCATCGATTTCTATAATGACGTGCTGCACCTTGAAGAATAATGACCACTTATTGTAATTACCGTCACAATTATCAAGGTCAGTGAAGAGATGGACACCTGCCATTTTCACAAACACACAAACGGGAGTACAGGAAGTGCACACACATGCATACTGTACGTGCAAGAAGTGCACACACATGCATACTGTACATGCAAGAAGTGCACACACATGCGTACTGTACGTGCACGTGGACTTTCAAAGGCAACATGCATGTAAACAAACACAGATAACGGAAATCCTATATCCTATATTATATAGTAATACACTGTTGAATTCTCGATTCTGATTGGTCAAAAGGTTCAACGTTTCTCCTATAGTAACAATTTAAACCAGGACTTGTATGGCCACATAAACAGGTTTAAAACGTGTAATTGTTTTGAAATACACACACACTCAAGTAACCTAATAGCTCCCATTTCCACCACCATGACTTGGTTAAAGTTACTTGTGTGTGTATGTGTGTGTGTGTGTGTGTGTGTGTGTGTGTGTTTATGATAAACTAATAGGTTAGCGGGTTACCACTTTGTCAGTGACTTTAGTTTTGAACTGGAGCTACGAGTCTAATGTGGACAACATTTGTGGAGCTCCATCTCACCCAAAATCTTTGCCTTTTTGTAAATATCAATAAATATTAAAATTGACTGACGTCCAATACTTATTGTCCCTACTATTAGCCTCGTATCTCCAGTGCACGGTTATAAAACCAGACGTGTTTTGGCTGATCGATGATGTTTGTTAGAAGAAAAAATAGTTTTAGCCAAAATATTCCTTTAACACAAACACACACATACATACAGCTGAAACAGACCTCAGTAATGCAGCGGACCATGTGCTTGTTTGAATGTTTGTGTGCGTGTGTGTGTGTGTGTGTGTGTGTGTGTGTGTGTGTGTGTGTGTGTGTGCAAACCACAATTCAGCCACTAAAGACCAAAGTGATCAAGTAATCAAGTGTGCAGTACAGATCTACAATGCTCACTGCACAGCTGTATTACAGATGTAGCATCTATTTTGTTTGTTGGATGTCGACATGCCCAAAACAGCTAGAGATCCAAAGACTTTTTTTTTAATCTGCTGTAGATGCGGAGGGTTTCGTGTGTGTGTGTGTGTGTGTGTGTGTGTTGTGTGTGTGTGTGTGTGTGTGTGTGTGTGGACAGTGCTGGTCATATGAGAGTGACAGAAAGGGAGGGCTGTACAAGTATGTGCTGAGTGAGACAAAGAGGTAGCAGTCTAATTGTGTCTACATGGCTCTGTGTGTGTGTGTGTGTGTGTGTGTGTGTGTGTGTGTGTGTGTGTGTGTGTGTGTGTGTGTGTGTGTGTGTGAAAACAGGATCAGATATCGGGGCAGTGTGCTGATCTAGGCTCAGTCCTCTCTCCCTGTTAATACGACAGCTGGGACAGAGGGAGGACATAGACGCGGTACAAAGGCAGTGGGACAGATGCAGCTTTTGTCATGCAGAACTCCTGGGTTCTTCTCCGACACACACACACACACACACACACACACATCTAATAAAAGGTGAGCTGTGTAATCCAAAGTGGTGTAATACTGTAGGATTGTACAAGACAGAATCTGTGTGTGTGTGTGGGTGGGTGTATGTGTGTGTAATCTCTGACTCAAACTTTTGGTGGTCATGTGATAAGAATTGACTCAGTCAGGATTAGCTCAGTGTGTGTGTGTGTGTGTGTGTGAGACCCGTGCTAAAGGTGAGTGAGAATGAGACTGCATGTTGTTACAGCTGTAAGAGAGACAGAGTGATGAGTCCTGCTGATGAGGACCACATGGGGTTGTCCGCACGAAAGCCTGAGCAAAAATAGCACACTTCTTCATCACAGTTCTCACAATCAACAAAACATGGACATACACTGCACTGCCAAAAGTATACGTTAACAACTTTGAAGTCGAAACTATATTTTTGTAAATTTTTGCAGGAAAAAGAGGCATCTCTACTTGCCTGGTAATGTTTTGTGGGTGTGTCGCTGGAAGGAACATGTAAGGGAGGAGCTGCGTCTGTTTGATTTTTGAGTTTCCAAACAGCTAGCTTTAGCTAACCCTCGACCAAACCACTGTCAAAATGGCTGACTGCACCTTTAAGTTTGTTTGTTTTTTTTTACTTCACACAGAAATTAACAGTGACGGCCTACTGCTGTTACTGTTTGTGGAAAATGAACCCACGCATACTAGAACACCAAGTTTATATTCTCTCTCTCCCTCTCTCTCTCACCCACCCAGTGAAGGGCAAAAGAGAGCGTTATCTCAGAGGGTTCATCTTCAGATAGGTGCTCATGGGCTAATAGTGCTGTGTGATGTGTGTGTGTGTGTGTGGGGGACAGTTGTGAAGGATTCCTTCATGACAGGACCGCTGTTGTCAGTTGTCTGAGTCTTAAATTAGATATGAGTTTTATCTAATAGTTGAATGTCATCTGGGCCTAACCCGGCGTAAATCCCCGTCCGTCTAGACCACATTCTCTACAGTCCACTCTAGTTTCAGTGAACGCACACACACGGCAGACAAGCTGATGCAGTGCAGTGGGCTGATTTAGCATTAGGCTCACAGATCGAGCTGTGATATATTAGGAACTTTAAGAATATAATTGGTGTCTGTAGTGTGGTTCCAAGAACAGGTAGGCAAAAATAAACTGGGACGAAGTCGAATACCACGTGGAAACAGGAAAAGGTTTGTCACTGAAGTAACACATAAGACATAAGACACATTTGCAATGAGATACTGAAATAGCATGATATAAATACACAAACTAATTAAGAGCTAAACACAGCACAGGTGCACACATTAGGGGAGCAAGCCAATGACAAGTCCAGAGTGAAGACAGGACTAGGATCAAAACAAAGGGACATGGCAAAACAAACAAAAGTGCAGAAGTGCAAGCAGAGCTCGACGCACCGGGAACCATGGGAGCTAGTGGCTAATGTAGCTATGTTATCTGCCATTTATCTCTTATGTACAATAAAAGATTCACTTCTGGTGCCTGTAGCCGTTACTACAGCTCCCGTTTGCATCAAGCTGAAATTCCACCAGCTTTAATAAAATATCTGCTCAGAGTAAAAATCTATGGTCTCTGTGGCACCTCAGGGTGTAAACACGAGATAAGCTAATAATGTCAATCCAGCCAATCACGACAAAGAGGCGTCTTTAATTAGGTGTGAATGGGTTTAGTGTGTGTGGTCTCAGAGGGAACTCATAAGGAATCCACTGCATTTGTTTGAATTTTGAGTTTCAAAACTGCTATCTCTTGCTAAAAAATGCTGATTGCACCTTTAAGTTTTAAAAAGGGTTTGAGTGTGGATTGGAATTATGGGACAATCTCTTGGGGGTGGATCAGACCTCCACCCAGCCTCCTTCCTCCACCCAGCCTCTCTCGGTGTGTGAAGTTTTATTTCATGTCTGCTCAGTGGCCTTACACTGTTACCTTCTCGTTATAAATCTTCTCAGGTTTCACCTTGGTGTCCGTGTGCATGAGTGTGTGTGTGTGTGTGTGTGTGTGTGTGTGTGTGTAGCTGGCTGCCCCTGTGAGTATTATACCCCATAGGGCATAAATGAGCTCCAGGCCGTTGCCCTTGCTGTGTCAGAGCGTCTCTCACATGAGCGATCTCTTTTCAAAGACTCGAGAAGCGCAGACACACACCACCCTGCCCCTCTCACGGCGCTACGCTAATAGGCTAAAGCGCTAGGTAATAGTCTGCTCTCTTTCTCTGTCTCTCTCACCTTTAGATGAAGAGGAACAGCTGCTGGCTTTCAATCAGTCGGGACTATGTGGTTAAAAAAAAAAGAAAAGAAAAGGAAAAAGAAAAGTCGATCTTTTAAGGGACTTAAAGTGAGTGAACAAGTTGCCACCAGTCTGAGAGGCAAATAGTTACATTAAGTAATGCATGGCATAAAATAATGAAAACTGTGAAGGATATTACATCAAGAAAGTTATAGTTCTGGTTCTGAGAACAATCCAAAGTCAGACAATAAGAGTTTCAGCTTTTTAAATCGGAGTATCTGAGATTCAATGAGTCACCGATTCAATAATTCACTGATTCATATTGTGTTATTTAATTTTTAAACCCTCCTTGTACTGTTTGTGTCCTGTTGTAACAACAGTCATACAAATGACTTGAGTTGTTGAGTTGTTGTCATGGAAACCACACTCCCTCACTTCCTGACATGACCGGTTGTTCGATCCTCAAGCAAATTTTGGTGTTTTTCCCAAATTTTTCCAAATTTTGGGGGTCGGAAAACAACTCTTTCATGATGGAAAAGTATGTAACAGTTCAACACACACACACACACACACACACACACACACACACACACACACACACACACACGTACACGTACGCACACCCTCCCTCTCATAGCTACCAACTCTCCAGCAACACATAAACAAAAGAGGAAAGGGAAATGAGCATCACTCATATTTATACGGTTCAATTTGCCCACGCAAGCCAGCAATTCATTTTCATGATCAATTAAGACAGCTGCGGGCGTCCGCAATGTATTTTCTTTTGACGGCACCCAGATCTACGATATCCCTCCTGCTATGATCGCTCCACGGGGGAGCTCCTCACTCGATTTTTCATGTCTAGTCCGTGAGTGAGTGTGTGTGTGTGTGTGTCTGGAAGGGTCGCGTCATAAACACCTGTTCGAAAGGGTGCAGACAGATGTCATTAAGGTGTGTAAGAATGAGGATGCGTTCCCGGGAATGAGGTCGGTGCTTTATTTACAAGTGTCAAGCCTCCCATTGCTTTCGAAGCTGTTTCATAGATATGAGCAAAGAGGGAAAAAAAAACCCAAAACATTTTATTTTGCACACTACCATTTTTGCAAATCATTACACCCGCCTCGAGAGAGAGAGAGAAAGAGTTCAGGGGGAAAAAAAAAGAAAGAAAAAGGCATACCCTGGCCTGAACTATTCCTTCCTCGTGGACAGAGACATTCATTTCAATATATTTACCTCTATGAATTTGTTTTTTTGTGTGTGTGTGTGTGTGTGTGTGTGTGGAAGGAAATGATAAAGAATGGAGTGTGTGTTTTCGGAGAGCCAGCGCTGCCATAGAGTGGAAGCCTCACGGGCGCATTAGAAAGGGAAATTACGCTCAGCGGGGAGAAAAATCATTGTGTTACCCCAGGTGAAAAATATTGTTGCTTTGCTTAAAAGTGCATGCAAGGCAGCCTGCATTATTAGAATGTTTAAATATTAATTCTTCCACCGGGTAGTAAAGATGATCGAGTCGCAGTGTCAACTACTTTATTTTATTTTTTTTCCTCCTCCATTTTCTAGCAGCCCGAAGAGCTGCTTCCTCAAAACAAAAATTTCATTCGAAGCGGGTTTTGCACTTTGTTTGTCATTTGCAGGGTGAAGAAAAAAATCGTAATTTTAAAACGAACGGTTTTCCGCTGAATTATATTCAATTCATTTTTATTTCTGTAGTGCTTTAACAATAAAACAGATGACATGAAGACTCAAAAGGGAACACGTACAACTCTATACTGTAAAATCAAACAGTACTAAGTGAGTTGAAATGATGTTCAGTACCAGCAAATTGTGAAATAAGTGTCCTGGGATGAGCAAAAGTCAGCCTTTATGATTACAGCTGCAGTTCTTAGATACACATCTGCAGCATCAGGCCCAAACTGATTTATTTTTTCGACCTACTCTGCTATTTTATGGATGGACACATATTGTGTGGAAAAAAAATCTCTATCAGCATTTCATTATTATTAGAAAACATCTCAATATGAGATAAACATCTTGTTATTATTATTAGAGAACATCTCAATATGAGATAAACATCTAGTTATTATTATTGGAAAACATCTCAATATGAGATAAACATCTTGTTATCGTTATTAGAAAACATCTCAATATGAGATAAACATCTTGTTATTATTAGAAAACGTCTCAATATGAGATAAACATCTTGTTATCGTTATTAGAAAATGTCTCAATATGAGATAAACATCTTGTTATTATTAGAAAAAATCTCAGTATGAGATAAACATCTTGTTATTATTATTAGAAAACATCTCAATATGAGATAAACATCTTATTATTATTAGAAAACATCTCAATATGAGATAAACATCTTGGTATTGTTATTAGAAAACGTCTCAATATGAGAAACATCTAGTTATTATTATTTGAGAACATCTCAATATGAGATAAACATCTTGTTATTATTATTAGAGAACATCTCAATATGAGATAAACATCTTGTTATTATTATTAGAAAATGTCTCAATATGAGATAAACATCTTGTTATTGTATAATCTTTTGTAGAGTTATACTCTATTTGTAGATCAATAATAATAATCTTTTGTAGAGTTATACTCTATTTGTAGTAGTTATTGTTATTAGAAAACGTCTCAATATGAGATAAACATCTAGTTATTAGAAAACATCTCAATATGAGATAAACATCTAGTTATTAGAAAACATCTCAATATGAGATAAACATCTAGTTATTAGAAAACATCTCAATATGAGATAAACATATTGTTATTATTAGAAAATGTCTCAATATGAGATAAACATCTTGTTATTATTATTAGAAAACATATCAATATGAGATGAACATCATGATATTGTTAGAAAACATCTCGCTATTATGAGAAATATAAAAATATAGACATATAGAAATATATACAGCTACATATGTACAGCTATATCATGTAGTTTACGAAGCATAACAAACTGAAATGACAGATTCCTCAACGTACTCATTCGTACTACCGTGATGCTTTCTCAAAATTACGAGACTTTTCTACGTAATATGATGTTTGTTTATCGTAACGCTCAGATATTTTTCTCATAACAGCAAGATGTACAAGAAACATATCTCGTAATAATGAGATGATTTTCTGTATTTATGAAACGGTTTGTGTTACGACATAACTGGTGTTATTATAGGTAAGGGAGAAATGTCTGAGAGATGCAGTTTTCACGATGCTAAACAGGATTTTATGGATTTTTAGCCATATTTGCGTTGTATTTTCTAAATCTTTGTAACTGTAAGACCTTAACTGTTACAGAGAGTGTTCAATGTGACGCTCACTCAACCATTTAACAATCTTGGTACTGCGTAGCTGCTGGGAAAGTTTGGCTTTTTGAAGGTTTTGTGGTGTAAATACTTTAAAAAAAAATGTTTACGCCACTACGTTTTAAGCATCCGCTTCATCACATAAATCGTTTTTCAGCCAAAATTAGAGTGAGGGTGATTACCGAGTAGAGGTCTAGTCTGTTGACTTTGGGTTTCGTTTTTAAAATTGATCCTAAATGTCAATGCGTATAGGTGGCAGTCAATAATTTGAGAGCACTTGGATACAGACAACATACTTGCAGCGACAATCCATGTAGAGCAATTAAAAAGAAAGCTCTCTCTCTCCGTCTCACTCTGTAGACGTCCAGCGCTTCACTGTCACAAAAGAAATACAAACAGACGCAGATTTATCGGCGATCTCGCTTATTCCTGAGGATCACTTCAATTTTTTTGGCTTTCAGGTAATACAGGAAGTCCATGAGCTGAAGTAAGGAACTGGGATTCGGAGAGATGGGGGAGACGTCCCTGCATAATGTATCGACAGGAAAAGAGAAGAAGACTAAAAGGGATAAAGGAGAGAGTAAGACTCGGTGAGCTACAAAGAGAGAGAGGGAGGAAAGAAAAGAGGCCTCATCTCGAGCTCTTTCGCTGTCATTCAGTCATGCGCTCTGCCAGAATTCGCCACCTGAGACGGATTGGCGCGCATGTCGGAGTCGCTCATGCAGGAGAAGCAATACACAAGTCGAGTGTAAAGCCACTTTAAAAGCTCATCAGGCGCTGCCCGCGCTTGTAGGAAATACCTTATTCATGACGGAGCGGGCCGGGCCTAGGTAATTACTCGAATCAAGGTGGCCCCGGAAATGTTTAAATCTACCAGGAGCGCCGAGGGCATGAATAATGTAGGATAATTTGCATCTAAATTTTTTAAATGTTTTTTATTCAAAACGAAAAATCCTAAAATGCGGGCTCCGATTAAAGTTTGATGGCTGAATTCGACTCTCCGAGAGTGTGTTGAGTATGCTTGACTTTTCGAAGAATAGACGTCTATAATAAATCGCGATTTCCTATTAGGAGAGGAAGTACAGGGGGATAGAAAGAGTCTCCGATAAATAGCAATTAACCAAGAGGTATTAGCATGCTCCGAAATGGAGCGCAATGACAGACAGGCACGGTTGTAAAATAGCTGGAGATAAAATAATCTTTCAAAAATGTATGACTATATTCACAAGGTAATGGTCAAAGTATGACTGGGGAGCTTGTCCATTAGTTTAGCATTAAAGGGGTAAAAAAAAATCAGTAAAATTAGCAAAACAACCAGATATTTGTAGCTTTCAGTTTAGCGATATAGCTACAAGGCTAATGTAGCTAACAAGTAAAGTGGCTAACAAGTAAAGTATATCTCACTTGAAAATAGATTAGAGTTAAGTTACACTGTATCTTCATCAACAAGATTTTTGACATCACTTAAGAAATAAATGCAGTTTGAGGAAGAAAACAGTTTGAGTGAGACTTCTATTACTTGTTAGCTATATTAGCATCATAGCAGTTCCTCTGTTACTGTACTTAGGTCTGGTTTTAAGTATCTTTACTTTACTTGAGCTTTCTTTCACCTAATACTTTTGAAAAATCTTTACTTTCTCCTCACTATGTCCAATGTGACAGCAAGAATGAGAGCTAATACCCGACAATGACCATACAAATTGGCTGGATGCGAAGATCGATTACAGAGTTATTAGCATGCTTGCTAACATTTGAGAAATTTGAGAGGTAAGCTATTATTAGTTAGCCACAGGTAATGTTTTCCTACATTCTTTGATGAAAGAGCCACTAATTTAGCATTAGTAGCTAAAATCAGTGAGTGGTTTAATGCTTTTGCGAATGTTTCTTATACTTTTACTTTCATATCTGAGGTAAATTCAAGAATGTATACTTTTCTGCTTGAACCTGAGTGAAGAATTTGAAGCTGTACAGCTTTTTAAGGGATGGTTTATTTGTTTATTTAGATTTCTGTCCTTTTTTGCACCTCTCCTCATAGCTCAAGAGCAAAACCAAATAATGTTAGCCTTAGCTAATCAGCTACATTTAAGGTAAGTGGGAAATTCCTAAAAAAAGGGTAGTGTGATAAGGAAATTACGGAAAAGGACAGTGGATTAGTCGATTTCCAACATCAAATCGTCAATGATAAATGCTAAAACGTGTCAGCGCAGCTTAGTGTTAGATATTAGCGGTCGCTGCAAGGTAAGCTGCACGTGACTCGATAAAAAGAGCAGCGAGATGATGTCCTTTGGCTTCTTCATGTTGTGCTTTTGTGCCATTCCATCACTGACGCCTTTAATGTGAGCTAACATCGGCGCGCAGCGTGTGGTTTGAGCGCTAGGCGCACTGTAACTTCTGTGTGCAGTCACTTTGACATGATATGAAAGTGTGTGTGTGTGTGTGTGTGTGTGTACGTGTTACTCCATTCAGACTGATAATATCAAACTGAGCTTACCTGCTTCCAGATGCAACGTCAACAGCACACAGACATGAAGCGCAGCCAAACAGCACCAAGGAGAGAGAAAGAGAGAGAGAGAGAGAGAAAGAGAGAGAGAGATGGTATTGATTAATTTTGTGTCCAGTGTTATCTTTCAAAATCCTTTGTTAAAGCTTCCAGAGAAAGATATCACCCAAAGATGACATTTACGAGATACACAATTCTATCAGAGAGCTGAAAAAAACACAAAACAACATGACAAAAGGTTATCGAAAAGCAAGATTTGTGTTTTTTTCGACGATTTTTAAAATAGCTTTGACGGAGGAGTAGCCAAACATGCCAATACCACTGATTCCTAAAATGCCATATTGAATCCAAACAGTAATTAGTGTAGTTGTGTAGTGGAGAGAGCGCAGAAATCTCTCTGACGCTATCTTCTGCTCCACCGCGCAGATGGAAGACGGTAATTATCGCTGTCTGCTACTCAGCCTCTCCATTTGCATTTAACCCAGATTTGAGGTCAACAGGAATCTCCACCCTGAGCCCTGCACCACACACACACGCACACACACACACACACACACATGCTCTCTATACGTAGAACTTAAAGTGGAAGAAGTGAGAAAGACGTGACTTTGTATAAGTGGTCAATGAGGCTCAGATACTGGTTAGCTGCGATTTGATCATTCAGCAGTCGTGTGTAGTATCGGGGAAGACGTTACTGCAGAGCCTTCGCTCAAATACAAAATATGGGGGATTCTTAGTAAGACAAGTGCTGATGTGATGAACGATCAGTCAAAGACGAGAAGAAGAAGAGCATTAAGAAAAAGAAGAAAAAGAAACAAGGGATAAGATAAAAAAAAATCTTATAGAGAGACTAAAACAATAATAACTAAAAGAGAGGCTAAATAAAGAAAAATAAAAGAGCCTAAAAAGAGAAAACTAAGAGACTAAACAAGTGATAAAGAAACTAAATGAGTGGAAAGTAGCAGAGACTAAAAGAGAGACTAAACAAAAGAGACTAAACGAGTGAAAACTGAAAGAGAGACTAAATTAGTAAAATTAAGAGAGAATAAAGGAGTGATTGAATGAGTGAAAACTAAAAGAGAGACTAAACGAGTGAAAACTAAAAGAGCGACTACATGAGTGAAAACTAAGAGAGACTAAAAGAGAGACTAAACGAGTGAAAACTAAAAGAGAGACTACATGAGTGATAACTAAATGAGACAATACAGAAGTGAAAACTG
>CM074946.1:28678092-28683092 GCA_037577455.1 Pangasius macronema
AGAGAGACTAAACAAAAGAGACTAAACGAGTGAAAACTGAAAGAGAGACTAAATTAGTAAAATTAAGAGAGAATAAAAGAGTGATTGAATGAGTGAAAACTAAAAGAGAGACTAAACGAGTGAAAACTAAAGGAGAGACTAAAAGAGAGACTAAAAGAGAGACTAAACGAGTGAAAACTAAAATAGAGGCTACATGAGTGATAACTAAGAGAGACTAAAAGAGAGACTAAACGAGTGAAAACTTAAAGAGAGACTACATGAGTGATAACTAAGAGAGACTAAAAGAGAGACTAAACAAAAAAGACTAAACAAGTGAGAACTGAAAGAGAGACTAAATTAGTAAAATTAAGAGAGAATAAAAGAGTGATTAAACGAGTGAAAACTAAAAGAGCGACATGAGTGATAACTAAGAGAGACTAAAAGAGAGACTAAAAGAGACTAAACGAGTGAAAACTAAAAGAGAGACTACATGAGTGATAACTAAATGAGACAATACAGAAGTGAAAACTGAAGGAGAGACTAAACAAGTGAAAAATATAAGAGAGACTAAATGAATGAAAACTAAATGAAAGGAAATTAACAGAGAGACTAAAAGAGAGACTAATGAGATAAAAAAGAGAGACTACAAGAATGAAAACAGACTAAATGAGTGAAATATAAGAGACCGATTGAGTGAAAACATGGCAGTACCTCAAAAAGATAAAACTAATGTGTGTGTGTGTGTGTGTGTGTGTGTGTGTGTGTGTGTGTGTGATTGTGTTGTGCGTGCATGAGGCAGAGTTCTCTCCCTTTTCCTTTCCGTGTTCTCTAATCAGACGCCAGATTACGTCCTCCCTTTCAGATACACAGTAATTACACTGCTATGTGAAACACACACACACACACACACACACACACACACACACACACACACACACACACACACCTTCCTACAGCCTTGGCCTCACTGATCACACACAGCAGAACCGAATTCTTTTCTAATAAACACGATGTTGTGCTCTGCTCCTGCGCAAGAGAAAAAGCAGAAGTTGTTAACCGTCAGTGTCGAACCTGAGAGGTTATCAAAAGGTGTCCTAACCACCCCACCCCCTCTCTCCACCCACCCCCCCCACCCCATCTCAACCCCCCCCCCGGGGACTTCTCACAGTCGTTCAAGACTTCTTGTCGTCTCTGGTCCATTGGGAGAAGAGTGCAAAAGAGATAAATAAGCATAAAGAAGAAAAAAAAATAAGCCGTACACCAAGAATAACTGCTCTTTCAGTCGGCTGTTTATCAGCAACAGCTCGACTGGAGACTACAGACATCCACTCTGCCAGTGTTATGGCATGTTGTGTGTCCTATTCTGGAGATTGGCTAGTGATAACATCTCAGTGGAGGGACAGGGACTGATAGACATCTCAGAGAGAGAGAGAAACAGAGAGAGAAACAGAGAGAGAGAGAGAGAGAGAGAGAGAGAGAGAGATACAAACACTAGCACAAAAGGTGGTTCGAAGAATGAAAGAAAAAAGATATCATCCAGGCTGTTTATTTTTATAATAATAATAATAATAATAATAATAATAATACAAAACTATTTTAATATAAAATATTACTCTAAAATAATAAAAAATAAATGCACCTATTGTAATTATTTTTATCCATTATAAAGTGGATTTAGCATAAAGTCATAATAATTACTCAAAAAACAATAATAAAAGAATAACTATTTCTGTATTTCTTAATATATAATATATACTTAATATTTCTTATATGTGCTTTTTTTACATTATTATTTTACATATATTTTTGTTTGAATTTTCTTCGAATTAAAATAACTACATAATCAGAACTACGTATTATAATTGTCACTATAAATTGTCAAATTTGAAGTGAAGCCCTGGATCCTGTGAAGTCCTGCTGACACACACACACACACACACATACACAGAGAGAGAGGGGGAGAGAGAGAGAGAGAGAGAGAGAGAGTGTGTGTGTGTGTGTGTGTGTGTGTGTGTGTGTGTGTGTGTGTGTATGTGTGTGTGTGTGTGTGTGTGTCTCATTATCTGGCACTGTGCCATCACACTGTCAAAGGAGTTTTGACAGGAGCGGAGTGACCGTGTCAGTCGGCCCCTCCGTGTGTGTCCGGAGTGTGAGACCTCTGACGGTGTGAAAGTGTGTGAAAGTGTGTGAAAGTGTGTGAGAGAGTGAGACAGCGTCACTGTAACGGAGCTCCTCATTGTTTAAATTTGCCGGCTTATCAGCACACACCTTCAGTTGCTTCATTTCTGTTGTGAATGAGAGAAAGAGGTGCTGTTATTACTTCTGCAGCGTTGCTACTGATCCATGTGTGTTTGTGCGTCTGGGTACATGTGTCTCTGCGTGTGGTGGTGGTGGTGTGTGTGTGTGTGTGTGTGTGTGTGTGTGCGAAGAGACTTTGTGTGCTGATGTAATTGCGTTCTAGCCGAGCAGTCATCCGTTCTCTGTGTAAAACAGCTACAGGCTCCTTAATCAGTCTGCCGGGTGTGTGTGTGTGTGTGTGTGTGTGTGTGTGTGTGAGGAGCCCGGGCCGGAACAAAAACAACCCTGCACGCCACACACACAAACACCTGTTCGGCATTGATAGCAGATGCCATTCAGTGAGCAGGACAAAACCGGGAGCGGAATTAAAAAACGCAAGCATCACCAACTTCTTATTATTTACTGCCAGATGAACTAGTATAATACTGAGCTCTGTTTGACAACCTCGTAATTACACTATTTATTTTTTTCATTTCTGCATCATTTTCTCCTTCTATCTCTCTTTCTTTCTGATTCATGCTGGCCACATACCTGCTCACTTTCCCATGATGGGATTGGACAGTTTATTCTTATTTCTTTTTAATTCCTCTGAAGGAAGAAAAACAACGTTGCGTGTTATATGTCTCATCATTTGCGTCAGTTTTTTTTTTTTTTTCTTGCATAATTGATTCGCATTAGAGCGCAGCTCAGGTAATTAAACGGAGCTGGGGCAGAGCTGCGGTTTGAAATAAAAAAAACGTGAATATTTTAGGAGTCGTTTTGTTTCTGGGTGATTCTTTATCGTCTCTACTCTCGTATAAGGCAGGGGAATTCAATAAACATAAAATTCCTTGCTCACAAAAGACAGCGCCAGGGTGAAGTTTTTATGGTTTGTTTCGCATTAGTGCTGCACGTGAACACTTTTGATGACATCAACGGATTCTGAACTGATCAGACGTCTCTTCTGAAAGAGAAATAATGGCTAAGTTTCTATCCAAACGTCTTTAAACATAAAGCTCTACGGAAATCTATGAAAGCGGCTCTTTCCTGATGAGCTGCCTTCAGCTAAACAATTTACACAAACGCATCTGATCTGCAACAACTATGATATTTTTATACCAACCATCCACTATCCAAGATAATATTTATCAGAATTTTTATCTCTTTAACATCCAGTCATCTAATTATACATATATATATTTGTGTGTGTGTGTGTGTGTGTGTGTGTGTGTGTGTGTGTGTGTGTGTGTGTGTGTGCCTATTGTTCAATCCAATATTGTTCAGTGTTAGATGACATGAACTTTTGTAGAAATATATGTCAAGAAAAATATAATTTAAAAGTTTAAAAAGCAATTTTATTAATCTACTTTTTATTACTGAGGATAACAATGGATGTGGTCAGGATTAAAAAAAAAATCAATTTATCACAATATCAATAACATGTTCGTATTCAATATCAGATTTTCCCTCTGGAATCAATCCATCAAGTCCATCAATCTATCTGAACAGCTTTTTTTTTTTTTTCCCCCCTTCGTTTCTCCTTTAAATAGTCCTGCATCTCCAAACACTACAGTGTCAAGTCCACTCCACCTCTGAGGATCTCCTTCACATAATCAAATGATGACATCAAACAAAATGGCCACCTAGGACCTTTTGTCTGAGCCAGAGCACAAACACGCAGCACTTACACACACGTATACACACACAGACACATTCACACACACAGACACGTGCGTGCTCGATCTGACTGATAGTGCTCCTCTAAAACCCATCTGGCCTGGAGATGTAATAAAATTGACATATTGATTTGGTTGAATTTACGAACGCCTATTTTATAAAGTCCATCTCCAAAGCCGGGGCCTCTCCGTGCCGCTGCCATTTTTTCACCCAAATGGATCAATTACGTGCCCACGTAATCCAGTTACCTGTGAAATCCACACATACTTCGCCCATTCCCACCACTCCGCAGCCTCTCACACACTCGCAAACACTCGCTCACTCACACACTCTGTAGAGCTGAACTGATGTCACCGAGGTTGTCGCTCCATCTCTCACACTAATGAGTGACTCCAGCGAAGGATTGAGTATTATATGTATGTGTGTGTCATGCTGAGCAATCTGGATCTTGCAGAGAAGCTACTAGAATGTGTTTGGAAACTTGCAGGCCTATATTTCACATTCAATAAAACACTTATAGCTAATATTTCACGCTCAGACACTCAACTGCACTCTGTGGAAAGATCCCAGGTTACCTGAATGCTAGTATTACATAACACTCATACAAAGCTACTCTTAATACACAAAGCTTATTGGCTAGCACTTCCGGGCAGGGTTTCTATAGCAACTCACACACGGATGTTTACGGTGGAGACTTCGCATAAACAGATAAATTCTAATATTCAATATGGTAAGTTTTCTGAGAGGAACATTTAGCATTTTTGGAAGGAGTCTCCACTGTCAGCTCTTCGGAAAACATGGGAAAATCCTCAGTACTAATAAGTGTAGCTAATAAGTGAAGACGTACTGTAGCCTCTGGTTGTCGAATAATCTCCAAAAGACGTTTTGCATGGACAAAAGTATACTGAATATCTAAAACCAACAGCAGTGGCTTCCTTGAAATCATAATTTCAGAGTGTGAACAGTTTAGATGTCAATATAGCTCCAGTTTGATTAGTATATTTATTTTTCAACAGGTTTATGCTGAGTCATATCATGCCATTTGAAACAAGTGTGCTAAACTGAGA
>CM074946.1:28685592-28708092 GCA_037577455.1 Pangasius macronema
GTATTAATGATATGTACAGCAATATCTCTCTCTCTCTCTCTCTCTCTCTCTCTCTCTCTCTCTCTCTCTTTCTCGCTAACATGATATTCTGTCTATTTCTATCTACTACGTGGGAATCATGCTTATAGTTTCCATATGACTTCAAAAAAGTAAATTCTCCTCATTCTTTTTTCCCTAACAGGACCTTCCAAAAAAAAACAAAACAAATATCTCTTCTGAATTATTTTTTTTTTCAGTCGTCAAAGTGAGCAGCTCAGAGCTCTAGGACAGCTTGAGTATTTTGCAAACACTTTGTGCGAGCCTGCTGAGGGAAGGGGCGTCGCGTCCGGATGGCAATCGCGCATTCTCGGAGCCTCGACGGTGGCGCGTTTTATAAATTACCTCATCAGAGGCTGAAATTAACACTGATTCTTGCAGGCAATTTCTCCATTTCCAATGCTAATTACGTTTTGCTCTCGCTCTCGCTTTACTTTTAAATTCCGTACCACCTGTTTAGGAGAAGACATCTTAGGCAGCGCAGACGCATTTAATCACAATTTTAATTAACCGGCGTGTAGATGTGAAAAAGAAGTAATTATAATGCAGATGAAGGACGCCGTTTTTTTTTTTTTTTTCACATTAAATTGTTTTGTTTCTTCGTTATGTTGATTGCATAAATAGTGACAGAGAACAGTTTTTATCTACTGTAATTTCATAATTGTTTTGCAAAAAAAAATGGATTGACTGACTTCATCTGTTTGCAAATTGTTTAATTCGGTTAACCCTGTAATTGCCGTGGCGCTCTGTAGATGCAGGAGCCTCCTGAGTTCCTGAGACTCTTCCAGTTAAAGAAATAAACTGGATGGAATGATGGTTCGAGGTTATCCAGTGGGAAACGATGCTCCATGGAAAACATAATGGTTCAGTCACACACAAGACACTGTTATAACCTCAGATTTACTTTAGCCGTAGGTGTATAGTGTGTTTACTGTCTTTGCGCTACATGTCCAGTATACTGAAGCGTTTGCAGATCCACACCTCCGGCTCAGAATTATCCACTTCCCAGCTTTCCACGTCATTTACACGGGATGATGATTTGCTGCCTTCACTGTACGTGTATGACTGTAAGTCTATGACTATTACGCCTGTCATAAGAGTAAACAGCAAGGTGGTCCTACACAAAGCGCATCCCGCGTGTTATTCCTCTTATACCGCAGCGATTTGCCAACACATGATACTTTCTATCCTTTAGTAGTTGTTTAAAAATTGTGAAACTTAATTACTTTTATCACTTACATTACAGCAGCTCTAAAGTGTCGTCCCATCACTGTTTTTTTTTTCATCTTGAAGATAATAAGACCGAAAAAAAGGCAGCTCGTCAAGTTTCTGAGAAAACCCAAAGCAGAAACTCCTCCATGCAGACGATTCAGAAAACTTTAAAGCTATAAAGCATGTATACATCCACTACTCATTCTCTTGAGATTGTGTTTTGTCAAAGGCAAGAGAGAAACAACAATTAAATCCCGCAGGACGACAAGGAAGCCGAAACGCAGCTTTGTTCATCTGTAACTAAACTCTCCCACCATCACAGACCTTTACCTCACTGCTACATGTTGAACATGGACAGAAATGGGGGGGAAAATAATATATTTGAAAGTGAGAATAAAAATAAGGATGGAAGAAGTTATTTGAAGTATTTCAACAGACTTCTCCAATGTTTGTTCGAGAGAAAGGGCAAAGAAGGGAGACCGTTCGAGTGGCGGTTAATGAAACCCCGAGTTAAGCAGCTTCACTTTCCTCCACTCTGCTCTTAAAGGATTTCCGAACGCTTTACAATGAACCCGCTGAATGCTCGCGAGTGCTGCGGAGACAGAATTGGAGCAGCTCTGAAAGTTTCATCGCTTTAGGATGGTAAGCCACGCTACAGTGGAATATCCAACAGAAAAACCCAATGTAGCCTTTACACCAAGTGTAGTCAATCAGCTAGGATGAGTTTGGTGTCCAGTGTGTTCAGTACGAGCTACAAGGCTGATGTACGTCTAACTACAGTATGTCTAAAATACAAGCCTTGAAATAAGACCAGATCTTCAGTAACTAGAATAACTGGATACAAGGCAAAGCACCAGGAGACATTTTTCCAATCTTCACCTCTTCAGTTTTGGTGAATCTGTCTCCACTGTAGCCTCATCATTTTTCCCCCCCAGATTCACTGTAGCCGGAGATGCTTTTCTGCTCAACACGGCTGTAAAGAGTGCTTATTTGAGTTACTATAGCCTTCCAGCCACTGGTTCCTGAAACCTGTCCATTCTCCTCTGACCTCTCTGGTTAACAAGGCCTGCAGAACTGCTGCTGACTGGATGATATTTTTTTCCCCCACATCATTCTGCGTAAACTCTTCAGACTGTTCTGTGTGAAAATCCCAAGACATCAGCATTTTCTAAAATGCTCAAAACCAGCCCGTCTGGCACCAACTACCAAGTCACTGAGTCATAAAGTCACTATCCTCCTCATTCTGATGTTTGATGTGAACATTAACTGAAGCTCTTGACCTGTATCTGCATGACTTTATGATTCGCACTGATAACGATGCACCAGCGTTTNGACTATGGATGGAAGAAAATGATGACGTTGTTGCACGGAAAGACAAACATATGCGCGTGCTGAAGCAGAACCGCACTTCTTACACTTTCCTCTGACACAATAAGACACTTCGGTAACTCTTTTACGCTTATACGCTCTAGGTATATACGAATCTAATTATCCTGCATCACACATTCACACACATATAAACAAATTTTATCAGCCTACTAAGTAACTTTCACCTACACAGACACATTCTGTTTAATCTTACAACCTCCGCAGGAGGTCACACACACACACACACACACACACACACACACACACACGTGCACAAAAGGTTCAACTGTGCCTTAATAACTACTGGAGGGAATGAAAGGCTATTTCGAGGGAGAAAAAGATGAAAGAACTGTCCTAACGTTACGCCTATTAGCCCTGTGACCTGGCTCTCTCCAAAATCTCACACACTCTCTCTCACACACACATACTCTGTTTCACCCCTCTACACACACTATCTGTCCCCACTCTTTCTCCCTCTCTCTCTCTCTCTCACTCTGTCTTTCTCTCCTGTCAGGTTTTGGCCTGCCAATTCTGGCTTGAAGCTTGACTGCGTTGATTTGATGCAAATACCTCGGGGGAGAGTCCCCAGACTGATGAACAGTTATGTCAAGTCGATTTTGCACCGCCGGGAAAAGGTAACCTCGTCGGAGACACACACACACACACACACACACACACACACACACACACACACACACACACTCCTAGAAGCATGTAGAAGGTTAAAGAGACAGGGAGGTTGTGATGTGTGATGGTCGGGGTCCCCTCTCGCTGTGTGTCTCGCTATAGCAACTCTGTCAGCGCGTCTGGGCTAATTGCAGACGAGCCCGGCTGCCATTACAATAAAAACGCAGAGCGTGGCACACATTAACGCCGCCTGCCTCATTTGTGCCACTGCTGGAAAAGGTAGAAATGAATATTTCATTACTTTAATTACTCCGACATACTCTTTTTTTTTCTTCCACCACACAGGGAGAAAGAGAAAGAGAGAGCATGAGAGAGAGTGTGTGTATGTGCATGTGTGTGTGTGTGTGTGTGTGTGTGTGTGAGAGAGAGAGAGAGAGAGAGAGAGAGAGAGAGAGAGAGAGAGAGAGAGAGAGGAGGCAGAGAGGCATCACTAATTATGAACAGTAATAACATTTAAGATTCAGTGATTGCCAGTTTACCGCCGATCGCTAGATGTTGTGGCAAGAAATTACAAAGGTAAAAGAAACAATCAGCGGCAGCCGAGACAGAGAGAGAGAGAGAGAGAGAGAGAGAGAGAGAGAGACAGAGAGAGAGAGAAACAGGCAGGAGGGAAACAGGGGGCTCGTTTTCAGAGAGAACGCAAGACTCACACCTGCCACGCGGAGCAAAGTGAGAGGGAGAGACATCTGTCTCGCTTCTGCAGGGAGCTTTTTAAAGCGTATATTCAAAAAACAAAAACTGGAACTTCTAAATCAAGTGCGGTTCCTAGCAAGCAGAGATATGACAGGAATGGTCACGGTGATGACAGTAACGGTGTTTGAATCATCATGACAGCGAACAATGATGCCATTGTTGTTGTTGTTGTTGTTGTTTTTCGACTGCTAAAGCCCCTAAGAGAGGGGGGAAATACAGAAAAGGAGGAAAGCAAAGGAGAGCAGAAATAAAATGCATAAAAGAAAGAAGTAAGCTTGGATTTAAGAGATGAGAAAAAAAGGAGAAGACAAAAGGAAGTAAAGTAATATCAGCCTAATGTGCATGTACGCTCTCAGAAGCCACTTTAATAGGAACACCTGTACACCTGTACACCTGTACACCTGCCCAGCCAATCATGTGGCAGCAGCACAAAGCATAAACTCAAGCAGATACAGGTCAAGAGCTTCGGTTAACGTTCGCATCAAACATGAACGAGGCAAAGAAGTGATCTCTGATGGTTACTGGTGCCAGACGGGATAGTTTGAGTATTTCGGAAACTGCTAATCTCATGGGATTTTCTGTTAATTTTACACAAAAAGGTGCAAAAAAAAACCCAAAAAAAACAACATGCGGTTCTCTCGACAGAAATGCCTCACTGATGAGCGAGATCAAAGGAGACTCACTTGAGCTGCTCAAATAACTGCTGTTTACAAATAACCAAATAACCACTCTTTACATCGGTGGTGAGCAGGAAAGCATCACGCAACACGTTAAACCTTCAGGCAGATGGGCTACAATAGCAGAGAACCACATCAGGTTCCACCCTGTCAGGGAAGAACTGGAATCTGAGGCTACACTGGGCACAGGAGCAGAAAAAGAGGCTAATTGCAATAGTTAAGAAGGTAAGAATAACAAAGTGCGTCTGGGTTTATCTGAGGAATGCTGGAACAAGACATCAGACTGATAACGCACACCACCTCCTCCCTGACAGAGCGAGAGATGGAGGGCAGTCTGAAGGACTGAAGGAGAACAGACACACACCTACACACACACACACACACGTATGTAGAATCGCAGAAGCTCTAAATCCAGCGTGTGTACGCTGATGTGAGTGCGTTTGTCTGGGAAAGGCTAAGGACAGGCTGTCGGTGTGATTAGGCTGGCACGACATGAGGACACGTTTGTTTGACATTCGCACGTGACAGTGGCGTGATGCAGCAGGGTGACGGGAACGACAGCACGTGAAGTCGTCTGTAGTCACAAGGAATTACCACAACATATGAGGGCAACACACAGAACACATGCTAGTGTGTGCGTGTGTGTGTGTGTGTGTGTGTGTGTGTGTTACTACGCTGTTCTCCTTGGTTTGGTTCTTAATTAAGCCATACAATTTTAGCTCTTTTTTTTATTTTCCTCATCTGACACACTGATAGAAATCTCCAGAGCAGTTTGTGTCTCAGACTCTGTCTACACATATACAGATATTTTTCAAGGTTTTGGTCTCAACACATTTTGCAATACTGAAAACTTTTCAAAACTTTTTGGTGTTTTGTTTTGTTTTTTTCCCAAAGAAACTTACAGGAAAAACGTATGTTTTGTAAAACGCTGAAGTGAATCTTCACGTCCCCATTGTAACGTACGCGCTAGGACTTTATCTACATGGTAATGTAAATAACGTGTTTGCAATTTCATCTTACTTTGTTTGTATTATTAAACGCTCGCCACGCTATGATACATCTTCGGTCTTGTTAACTTGGTAGTCAAGTGTAACGTTAAGCAGTAGCTTCACCTCATCGTCAGTCCTTAAGAAGCATGTTTCTAACGTTATTCACGTGGGGTTGGACGTAACAGCTTATGTCACACTATCACCACTTTCTGCTCTGGCAAACTGGCGAGTGTTTTCCAAACGTTTTTGTTTTTGCCTCCAAAATGCTGTACATTTTTTTTTTTTTTTTTTTTTTTAGAAAAGATCTATATTTTGATATAGATGTGGTATATGCATGGATGGGACCTTAGATGTCATAGGTAAATTTTTTTAATTTTCCACAATGCTGGTTTTTATAACCTGAGGAGTGAATTCACATTGCAGTAGTCTGACCAAAAATTACATTGACACAGTTTTCCATGTTTTTGTTTTTTTGTTAGCGTTTGCTCCTTTATTGGTCCAGAGCTAATAAGCTAAAAAACAAAAGCAAAGTAAAACCTCTACACTACATTTTGAGCAGAAGTAAAATTGTCTAAATGTCATTTTTCCCACAAAACTATTGATTTAAAATACAAACTATGCTTCACAGAACCTGTGGATGGAGTGGTTTAGTCAGTAGCGTGGTCACGGAGTCCACGTTTAGGACGTCGAGCCCCACGTGAAGCGCTGGTCATGAAGCATAATCCGGCGATCTGTTATTGATTGTTCTGACCTTGCCAGAAGTAATCCTCAACCTGACAATCAAACCTACATCAAACCTAGCTCTGTGTGCATGCATGCTAGAGTGTATGTGTGTGTGTGTGTGTGTGTGTGTGTGTGTGTGTGCGTGTCTGTGTGTGTGTGTGTGTGTGTGTGCTGGACTTGCTAAAATGTGCTCAGCAGATCAAACCGAGAACTGCTTTCAACACCCTTTTTTTTCTAAATACGGGTGACATCTTTTCACATGCAGCGCAAGAACGAGGGAGAGAGAGGCAGAGAGAAATGGAGAGAGAGAGAGAGAGAGAGAGAGAGAGAGAGGGGAGAAAAAAGAGAGAGCCAGAACAAGAGAGGGGGAAAGCGGCTTAGCATGGACACAGAAATAAAATTTCTCAGTGTTTAACACCGCAATTAGTAGCAAAAGCCACCTGATCCGAGCTCACGTCTAAATCTAAAAGCCTCATTCGTTTCTGTTCTAATACTAAAACACACACACACACACACACACACACACACACACACACACACACACTTCTCTGTGATTATATTAACCAGGAGGGATGCACAATAACACTGAAAATGATAATTACAGCCCTTTTTTTTCTACTCAATATTAAAAATCATAATTACTCAGCCAATTTAGGAGCAAAATAATTCTATTGCACTTTTATCATTTTTAAATCACGTTATAATCCTACATTCCTTCAGAATAAAACGTGTTTAAGTCACTATTAATCAGTCAAGGTATACAAAAAAACAATTTTGCTAATATCGCCCTCAGTTGTGATGAATTGATCCATCAAGCCCACAGAATGATGCTCAGGATTAAAGCAGAGTTCATCACGCAGCATCATTCGCCTGTAAAAGTCGATGCTGTGTTCCAAAATCAGATCATGTGCCCTATTTACTATTCCCTCAAACATCCAAGTGCATTGTGGGTATTCTGTATTCTGCTATACCTGCTCCCTAATCTTGGACACTAGATTACCGCAGTGCATTGTGGGATTTCAAGACCCCAGATTTCATGGATGTTTTCGGATTCAAACTTCTGCAACATAGTGCACGTAGTGAACAGACTGCGGTTTAGGACGCACCTCTCTGTCAAGAAACATATGTGGCAAAAATATTGGCACTGATCAAGTATGTGCAAAATGAGTAAATGCAAAAAATATATCTGCTTGTTCTTTATGTTTCTAATCTATCTATCTATCTATCTATTGATCTATCTGTCTGTCTCTCTCTGCCTCTCTTTCTTCACTTCTCTCTCTCTCTCTCGCTCTCTTCATCTCAGAGAGAGACAGAAAGAGAAAGGAGAACGACAGAGTATGGACCATTTCCTACGAATTTTATTTGCTTACTGTAAAAGTTCCAGATTCACTTCGGAAAGATTCTCTCTCTCTCTCTCACACACACACACACACACACACACAAGCACACACACACTCTCTCTCACTCTCTCTGTCTTTTAACTCTCTCTCTCTCTCTTTTCTCTCACTCTCTCATCAGTACAGCATTTTACACGTCACGTTGTCAGCTGCTACTGAGAGACTCCACTCGGCGAACATGACCATCGGCCTGCTCCTGCGTTCATGATAATTTATACATCACAAACCTGCGAAACACCTCTGCGTGTATGAATTAAGACTCAAGTGTTTTTACACCTGAGAAACACACACACACACGAACTGTCACACACCAGCCTTCCCGCAAATGGGAAAGCTGACACTTGAGAATGCGTTTGTTTTAGGTTTTTTTTTTTTTTTGCATTCTTTCGTTCTTTCTTTCTTTCCCGTCTTACAATTCAATCCAAAGACATTATAATGCCCATGCTGAGTAGACACCAACAAAACTGAACGAACAAAATACCTGGTTTTCCAGCGGCGAGAGACTGAAATGAGGCGTGAGATTTGAAAATGTACTTTTTTCGTTTCTTTTTTTTTCTTCTTTTTTTCGCCAAATGCATAAAACATGTCGGCTTAGCATCGCATGGTACGCGCATAAATGAAAGTGCCAAAATGCATGCAATTATTTGCCAGTCCAGTGATGTTTCAATTCGGTGTGTGTGTGTTTGTGTGTGCGTGTGTGTGAGAGTGAGTGAGTGAGTGAAAGAGTGTGATGTGGTTCAGGCAAGCATCACTATACCAGAGAGTTGATATGAACTGTCAAATCTCAAGAGCTAGGCGACAGCAGAACACAACACAGCACACACACACACACACACACACACATACGCACACTTGTCACTTCCTCTCTGACATTCACTCATTCGTCACCCGTTTAAAGTACCGCTCTCAAACCTGACCACACACACACACACACACACAGGCACTTCATTTCGGTCATTTATATCACATTCCAAATAACTGGCGTCCATGTTGGGTTGCAACGTCGCATGACATCATCAGTATGACATCATTTGCTTTTTTCGTGATATATAAGTATACTGTATATTAATTGGACTGTATCTCAAAAAGTGTGACCCACTCAGTACAGACTTATTTCATGTCTGCAGTAATATGTTCCACCAATAGGACACATTAGGTTCAAGTTATTTACTGATCAGTCGATTTGTTTTGACGTTACTGAGGTTTGGATTAAATGCTTTCCATGTGATAATAAATAGAATCATTCAGATAATGGGCTTTGATTACCACTGTACTGTAGGACTGTAGGTTTTGCTCTTTTGACTGAGATGCTCTAACAGGAAACTCTGGGAGAATTGCAGCAGGATAGGGCTGAGACTTGTGTCTTCTCAGAGTACCTCTAAGACTCAGACTCAGAGTACAGCCACAGATTCCCAACCCCGGTCCTGGAGAACCCACTGTCCTGCACAGTGTCATGTTTTAGGAGCATGGAATACACTATAATATCCAGGACCACAGTTGGGAACCTATGGACAACAGGACTGATGACGTCATGGCCTCCTCAGACGTTCGTGCATAAGAGTTCGGAGGTGTTAATTATGATGTGATGCATTTTCAAGTGGCGCGAAAACTGCATGCGAAATTACCCTTTAAATCTTTCCGTCTGCTGTAGCCATGTGACGTCACCTTCATACTTTCTGCTACTGATGAGTTCTTGCATTGTAATTCCAATATTGTTCTGGCCTTCACCTTGATAATATAATTTCAATATTTCCAACAGGACCTGAAAGCAGCATGAGACTTGACACTAAGAGACTGAGAAGATCTGGCCTGGAGTGGAATGCAGGTCTTATAGGACCAGTAGATCATGCGTTGGAGCTCTGCAAGCCGACGGGCCTAAAACTTGTCCTACAAAACTACGTAACTGAAACTTACCATAGGAAAGACTTATCATACATCCTGGAAAACTGATGCTCTGGATGTTTTAAGACTAGCACAGAGGTGCCAATATTTATGGTTTCCATCCAAGATAGCATGGATTATTGTTGGTCCTTTTGCTACGTGAGCTAGATACGTGAGCACTTACAAACAAATTCACCCAAAGGAAAAAAAAGAAAGGACACGGGACACGAAAGACACGTTTTTGCTTCTACTTAAAGCTTACGTTCACTTTGCACCGAATTTATCTACATGAAATTTGACCTGTGAACTTATGAGCCAATCAAAAACAAGTGGGTGGAGCTGTGGTCTGTTTCTTTGGTAAAATAAATGGAGGAGCTCAGTTTTAGTAAGCTGCATCACACACTTGTGAACTTGTGCTTCACTCTTTTCTTACTGTCTGGTGGACGCATGGGGAACAAATACCCGTCTCACACTCGCTAAGGTTTCTGTGGCGTATGGTTTTCTCTCTGCTGCTAGAATTTTCTTGTTAGCAACTAATCGTGTAGACGATTGTACTACACAGGACTCTGACTCAGACTATTCGTTCAGACTTAAGTCAGTAAAATAAGTAAGACGTAACAATTTCTTGCTGTGTTCTCTGTACAGCTTTGCTTTTGGAGGAGGACTTGATGCTGTAATCATGGGCTGGATATCCACAAAGCCACCAGAAAGCTCTCGTCTGCTCTTCATGCTCCTGTCTGTCTGTCTCTCAGTGTGCATCAACAACTGATCAGAGAATATATAAAACCGCCTCCATGCTCTGATACCGGAGGAGAAAGAGGAGAGAGGAGAGAGAAGGAACTGCTCCGTGTGTGTGTGTGTGTGTGTGTGTGTGTGTGTGTGTGTGTTAACATCACTCTACCTAGTAAACCCTTCAGCTTTGTACCTCGAACAAAGGCTCCTTCAGCAAACTCTCTTTCTCTCTTACTTTCCCTCTCAGTGTCCGAAGGTGTTTGCTGAACTAAAGCCGCTGAAATCCTGCCGCTCGAGAGAAAAGGGGGAATGGGGGGAGTCTAGGTGTGATGCTAATCCCTTTTTTCTTTACAAAAAAAAACTCTTAGATGAGGGAAAAAAGCTGGAATTCGTGTCACATGACTGTCATAGCACTGTCCACTGTCCAACTACACACACCCCCCCTCCAAAAAAAAAAAAAAAAAAAACATAAATATACATTCAACAACTCAAAAACTCCAAGTCTCACACTTTTCTCTGTCACCTGTGGAGACACATGAACCAGCAAACACACACACAAACACAAACACACACACACACACGCACGTACACAACTGTGAGGCGTGAGTGGCCATGAATAGTAAAAGCATGGCATCTTGTAACACTATCAGTGTGTGTGGGGGTGCGGTGTGTGTAAAGTAAGGCCTATATAAGGCTCGTAACCAGGGGAGGCCCCGCAAACACGCACAAACACCTTAGTTATTTTGCTCTCACCGCCCACCCTTACTTCTCTTTCCCTTTCTTTCTCTCTCTCTCTTTCTCTCTCTCTCTCTTTTATTCTTCCTCTGCTCTTCTTTTCCCCCCCTTGCTTTTCATGTGGGTCTTCTCTCTCTCTCTCTTTTTTTTTTTTTTTTTTCGAAGGCTGAATGTAAATTCGGCACGCCGGCACTGAGAGGCCGCGTTGTGATTAAGAAGAAGAGAGGCTGCTTTTCTTTGTTCCGCCCCCGGGGGATGTTTACCGGCAGAGACGCGGCGGATCAGATATGAAAGGCATTCGGGTCACGACTGATGTGAGCGAAAGTGAAATCATACCTAAGGCGTTCCGCGCAGTGCCTAGTCCAGGGCTAGCTGACACTGCCCGCTCTGTGTGTCCACCCCCCACACATACACACACACACACACACACGCACACACAATTACACGCAAACATTACACACAATTACACACAAACACACTGCCAGGAGTGAATATCTTTACAGAGATGAATAAAATCATTTCTGATGAATTTTGAAAAAAAAAACAAATGATGATAAATAAAGGTTAGAGGAAAGAGCGCTCGAATCGCGTCCGTTTCTGCTCATGTGCTAAGAACACGCAAAGGCGTAACGTATTGTCACGTCGGATTATTGTGATACTGACACCTCATTTCCGTCAAACCTGTAGATTTTACCCTAGGATTTTTTCCGACAATTTTATTCAGCGTACTCAGGTTTCCTGTTTCTCTTTTTTTTTTTTTTTTATTTATTTATTTATTTTTTTCGTGAGCTTTCAACAGTTTAAAAATATCTGGTTTCTCACATCCCAAATCACAACCAAATAATTCTGCACCTCTTAGTATTTTATGTTTTATTCGTTCATCAAAAAGGAAAAGACTGATTTTACGTTTATGTATGTATTTTTATCAAAAAAAAAAAAATTAGCCTCTAGAAAAAAAACATTAATAATTTCAAATAAATTAAATAATATTAATATATTTTTATTTTTGTTATTATATAATTACAAATTTAGATCTGATTTTTTTTAATAATTTGTCTCATATTACATACAATTTATTCTCCAATTAATCCCATTATTGATTTCTCGCTAAATCATTTTATTCTTTTTTTTTAATCACTGTATAAAAAAACAAAAATGAAATTTAATGCAAAAAAAAAAAAAAGTCATGAGAAGTATGTCATGCTATGTTACCTCGTACGATGCAATAGGACGCGGGAAACGCACTAATAAGGAGGGACCGTGCAAGCTAGCCGACATTAATAAAGTGACGCTTAAACAAAATAATCCGCCTCTAAATGTCGATGTGCGGTGCGGACAGAGAACGAGAGAGCGACAGAGAGAGAGAGAGAGAGAGAGCGAGAGAGAGAGAGAGAGAGAGAGTGCAGTGAGACAGCGGTGTGGTTTCTGAGCTGAAGCGTCCGCGTCGTCCCTGCCGCCGCTGTTATAAACATGTAAATGAAACGCATTGGCTCTGACAGTCAGCTGTGTGGGAGTGCGGCAGACCTCCGCCCTCCGTCCCGGGTGGAGAGATGTGAGGACGAGTGCAGAGGTGATGGGAAGAGAGAAAGCACCTTTAAAGAGTATAATAGAGACTGTTTAGGCTGAGGGGGGGACGGGACGGGATGTGCTATTGTTGGGGCTGAAAGAAAAGCCTAAAGAACTGGCTCACAAAAAAAAAAAAAAAAAAAAACACATCGACCCCCAAAACCCCGCCTTCAATCTCGATTTCCATTTACTTTGGGACTCCTACGATGGAGAGACTGCCAATTTTTTTTTCCTCCCCTACTAAAATTATAGAATCGATACATCTTAGCAGGAGCATGTGCTGCTCAGTGACTGATAATGAATAGGGCTTTGTGTTACAGGAAATGTACCGGGGCACTTGATTTGCGGGACGGCTTCACATCCACGGAAGGAAGTTAAGCGCACGAGCACGAGCGTTCCACAAACTGCTCCGTCACTGCGTACGATCTTCCGTCGCATGACAGGGTTTCCCTGACGCGTGGAACTGAAATCGCGTCCAGTCTCATAAACTGTAATATCCACACACGGCTCTAAAGTGGATTTACACTGTCACTGTGTGTTTAGGTTATTTGGTCTGGAGAACACACTGAAATCTGCAGAAGCTTTGAACGCAGCATTTCTCCGCTACAGGACGTAGATAGAAATGACTAAACACACACATGCATATACAAAGCAAAGTGAATGAATGCTCACAGCTGGCCTGGAACAGCTGGAGAGAGAGAGAGAGAGAGAGAGAGAGAGAGAAAGAGAGAGGGAGAGAGAGACATGTATGGCAGCTGTGATCTGATTCCACAGTCCTGACTCTGACCCGGTCCTCTCAGCAGAGACGGTCTCGGAGGAGTGGACACTTCCTCACCAGCATGCTATGCTATGAAATATATACGAATCGAGTGTGTTAGTTCATGCACGATGTCCGGGAAATCGGATTTCCTCACAACACGCACGTTCCCCCATCCATCCCTGGGAATGTCAAGGCAAGGAAAATTGAAATCATCTCAAAAAGCCTTTTTTTTTCTTTCTTTTTCAAAGCGATAACAGATTTCAGAAGTAACGATGTTCTACATGCTCATGAAATCCATCACCACGTTACAGTCACTTCACTTCAGCGATGCCCAAACACACAACCAGCGAATATTTCATTTCCGCTCCAGCTTTTTTTGTGCCACTATGCCTAGTTCTGGGCTTGCACACAAACACACACACACGCACACACACATCTGCCAGCACTCCACCCTACAAAAAAAAAAAAAAAGTGTTGGATTGGATTAACTCTTAGTGTTTATTTGTGTCCAGCTGGAGTTGGACTCGTAAACCTGTTTGTGTTAATTCAGGGCTGGGAATTTTTTTCTTTTACGGCGCACTCAGATGACTTCCATCAGCCCAAAGTGGAGATGTTTCCTCGTTCTGGTGAAGCGAAGAAATTCCCAACGGATGCCACATGGCCATCGTTCCGATGCACACTTACAACCGTCGTATGAAACGCTACACTAACTCACATCTCATAAACCACAACATAAAGCTCAGTAGGGAGTCGTGTGTATTATTTTTGCTTTTGCTTGAGCATGAGGCTTCATGGGTGATTCGATTGTCACGCCTTCATTTACGCCAAAACGACAGTGTGTNTGTGTGTATTTATCATGTATCATCTTGAAGCAAAGGATAGTCTGTTTTGTAGGACAACCTGGATCTTCTCAACCACTTGCATCCATCCAAAGCATTTTAAAGAAATAAACAGAAAGGAGGAAACTTGTTTCAAGCATATGGAAGCGTGTGTGAATCATTACTACAAGACTGATAGCACCAAAAAGCAAGCACATGGACTTGAATACCGGTTTCTTTCCTGCTCTGAGCATCCTGACAGCTCTCAGATCCTTCAGCAAAGACACAAGCCACCGATTAAAACCTTTTAAAACACAAATCTGTAGCTGCTTCAATTCGACCGTGTTTGAATGAGAATCCCAAACGCAATACGGGACAACATCCAGCAATGGCACGGGAATTTTGTCCATGTCATGTAGCCGTAGTGTCTAGGGCACGCGCAAGATTTGCATAAATACAGTTTAAGCAGTTTAGAAAAATTGAGGCATGCAACGGACCTTTCCTTTTCGATCTTTCGTGACACACACTTTCTCTCTCTTGCACGCACGCACACACACACACACACACACACACCAAAACACTCTTCAACACTCAGCAAGTGAGTGTAGCTCTGTCTAAACACACACACGTACATGCACGTGCTAAATTGAAACTGCAAAAAAAAAGAACGATTTGTATTTGTACACGTGTGTGTGTGTGTGTGCATGTGTGTGTGTGTGCAAATCGGCCAGAACTCGCACTAATTCAACTCGTGTGTGAGCTCCTGCGCCATTTCGCCGCGTGCACTCCAGCGCCACTAACAAACGCGCACTACAAAGGGCACTAATACTGTACACTACCCTACAAACAGCACTAATATTGACAACATGCATGAAAAGGAGAAAAGATAATGAAGTGCTCTGAAAACACCACAACACACCGTCCAATCACATGCGTTGCGCGAGGGGAATAACTTGCGCGTGCTTATGTATTTGTTTATTCTGGAGAGAGAGAAAAAATTTGCACAGTGCACTGGCTATATCTTATAAATAACAGAGAGCTAGATAGATTTGTACAGCATGCAAAAGTGTGCACGGAGTGTCATGGATGTTTTCAAATCATACAAACATTTGAACTCGAGTGTGCTGTAAAGATATTTGAGTGGAACGACGAGCCGGGCAGCGCGCGCGCATAACGCGAATAACGGTATTTTTAGTCTAATGGGAAATAAAGCGAGAGACATGAAGAGTGCCAAACTTTCCTCCTGAACTGACTACACTCCCACAAACACGCATCGCTTCACACACACACACACACACACACTTCAACACAAAACGCGCGTGCACCTCTTACCCGTTTAAGCGGAAATTAAAAACAATAAAAAAAAACTGCGCAATAAAATAAGAAGAAGAATAACGCACTCCTTTTTCTCCGTCAGCCCGGAGTCAATTTCCTTTCTTTCTATCTTTCCTTCCTTCTGCTTCTTCTTTTTTTTTTAAGATCTCGAGCACAACCGGCAATTTCACACTCAACTTCCCAGGTTTTTTTTTTTTTTTTTTTTTTTTTTCCTCTTACCGTTTTTCCTCCTCGGGTTGGCTTGCTTCCGCCGCTTGCACCGGGGGCCATCCGCCATGATCTGCTGCTCCTGCTGCTGCCTCATCGACGTGTGTGTGTGTGCGTGTATGTATGTGAGAGAGAGTGTGTGTGTGTGTGAGAGAGAGAGTGTGTGTGTGTGTGTGTGGATCAGACAGCGGCTCGCATGGACGCGACTCTCCTCCTTCCCTTCAATCAGCGGCGGCAGGCTGGAGGATCTAAAGCGAGCGGAGAGAGAGAGAGAGAGAGAGAGAGAGAGAGAGAGAGAGAGTGTGTGTGTGTTGTTGTTTTTTGTAAATTGCATGAACATATTTTTGCTTCTTGCATTTGGAAGCCCTGGATTAAAATGCGGATGAAAAAAAAAGAAGAAGAAGAAGAAGAAGAAAACAACAGGAACCGGGTTGTTAAAGACTGAAGAGCGCGAGCCAACCGGAGAGACAGAGAGAGAGAGAGAGAGAGAGAGAGAGAGAGAGAGAGCAACGACAACAATGTAAGTCCGGGGTTTTGCCTTTTTTTTTTTAAAGCCTCTCATCCCTGATAAGGACTGATAGAAAAAGCAGAATGACTCTGTATCATTCTCTGAATCCCCAAAGCGGCTGTGTTTCAAATATCCACACTAACTGTTGCACTTTATCCTGTAGGGGTCAAAGGAGAACGCGTTCCCACATCCAGCACGAGCTCAGCTCCTTCTCATAAACACGGATTAAAATATCAGCCTTTTCATAAACACGCAGTACACATCACATCGACTCTGCTTTCAGAAGAACATTTCATTTTTGTTTTTTGTTTTTTTTTAGAGAAAAACTAATCTGGAGCTTGGGGCTGATCCTGGGCTGAATTCCGCATGCAAATATAGAAATAAAAAAATTAAAAAAAAAATCCTAATGTCACTTTTGGTGCTCTAAAAACTTGTAAAATGGGCAGTTAGAAGATTATAAAGCTTGTGCGCAAACTCACTGAGTCAGTGTGTTATCTCCAAAAGCTATTATTATTATTATTATTATTATTATTATTATTATTATTATTATTATTTGTCGCATGCATGGCAGACTTTGCCTCTCAGAGCGCGCATCTCTTAGCTTTGTATGCTTTCTCTGAATGTAAATATGATGTGTTGGATTGATCTTGAGTCATTGTGGTGACTCTATCTGTCCATCTATGATAGATAGATAGGCAGATAGACAGATAGTCGAACAAACGTGAGTGACCTCAACGTCTTTATAAGTCTTTTCCAGTCAAAGACAGAAATGTGACTCCATGATATCACGCAGTAATGATAACAGCAGGAGAAAACAAGAGCCCAAGAGTGTCATCTGTGGAATAATATCCGCTGAACTGAGCTGTAATTTAATGATTTTATTTATTTATTTATTTATTTTTTAATAAAAATGAAACGAGCATTACCAAGGAAGTTACTTTAAAAAAATAATCATATTTTTTTTTAAAAAATGATTTGCTTTAACTTTTACTTATTTGTTTTTTAAAAAAAAAAAAAAAAATCATAACAATATATAAAAAAGGGAGAAATCTCAGAATGAGGTAAAGGTTGGATTTGTCCTGCGTGTGGAAGCAGGCGCTCAGCTTCCACCTGTGCAGGTGAGTTTAAAGGTAAAGTGTCCCGTGTGAACGTGGAAAATTAAATACAGTACAGTAAAAAAATTCATTATATATGATCAACAAAAACAAACAAGCAAACAAACGTGATGCACAGGAGGAAGGATGGATGTAAGAAGTGTCCCCTTACCTTCCTTCCGCGTGGATCGGCGGTATCGTGTCCGAGCCGGTTGTGGAAACGAAGCGGATCCTTAAGAGAACCGATAGCGACGCCTCGGAGAGGGGGGAAAAAGGGGGGAGTAAAGAAAAAGAAAAAGTGCTCGGGAAGGAAGGACCGTTATTCCTGGCGCTCAGGTTTGGGACTGATCCCTTTCAGCCACTCCAGGAAAGCAACCTGCGCACGGACTGACGCGTTCCGCCTCTTCTAATGACATTTTCCCTCTCTCTCTCTCTCTCTCTCTCTCTCTCTCTGTCTTTCTTTTCTGCACTACTACAGAGGAGAGAGGGAGAGAGAGAGAGGGAGAGAGAGAGAGGGAGAGAGGCTGAGACACACGACACACGCCACCTATCTTCACACAGAGGGATAATGGAGGAGTGCGCATCTCAGGGGAAGCGGCAGAAGTTTGTTGCGTTTTTATTCTTCATATTCATCCGTTTTATTTATTATGATTATTATTATTATGATTATTATAAGCAAGTCACATTTTGATTAATCTTAGTGTTAAATCTGGACTCTCAGAATGTCCCATAACTCGTCTTTTTTTCCTAATCTTTCTTAAAACTAATCTAAACGTGTGTGTGTGTGTGTGTGTGTGTGTTTATATATATATATAGTTTTCGTCGGTTGAATAACTTTGGCCACGTCCCAAATTGCAGGTCAGTTTTCTCACAGATTAGCAGATTTTTTCCTCTGATTGGGTTCGACGCTGTTTAGTAGTTCACTGTGCGGTTTGGGACGGAGCCTATTAGCCTTTTTTTCTTTTTTTTTTTTTTTTGCCTCGTGCTGCCTTCATGCGCGACAGGATTTGTGGTCATTTCGAGTTTCCGACTTAAAAAGTTGCGCGTCGGTTCAAATCTAAATAAAATATTTATAATTTAAAAAATATACAAATAATAATAATAAAATGTGAGATCCGAGTTGTTGACTTCATAGTGACAGAGGAGTTCAGGCTGCAGACTGTGGTAGGACATTCTTTATTATATCATAATATGATTAATGATGATATTTAACTTACTTTCCGGCATTCTGGGTTTATTCTCCTTCTTCTGAGAGTTGGATGCAGGATGAAGATTTTTTTACTCCAGTCTGTAAATTAAAGAAGATGCCAGAATAACTCGCTGCACTAACTGCAGACGTGCACGTGAATGCGCAGGGTTTTAATTCAAATTGAAGGAGCTTGTGAATAAAGCGTCAGGACTCTGCAGCACGCGCAGGTAGATTCCAGGTGGGACAGATGGGAGGTGTGTTTTTATTTATTTTATTTATTTTTTATTTTTTTATAAGACTTATAGCCCCTATAACAACTAACTTTCAATATATATATATATATGTATATGTATATATATATACAGCTTTTTTATTATTGCTTACTTAAATGTTTATTTTATTTATAACCGACTTATTAAGCGGGAAAAAAAAGTGTGTCCTGTGCGCGTGAGCCGGGGGCGTGGGGAGGGGGCAGGAGGAGGAGGAGGGGGAGGAGGGGGAGGAGGATGGGGGGGGGGGGGAAGCCCCACCTTGAGAGGGACGTGATTGGCTATACCTTACAGATCCAGTTTACGGATAATTAAATCATCAATCAGGGCGGCGGGAGCGCGCGCTCGCTCGGGTCCACGCTTCCGTTCAAAGCCAATCAGATCGGAGCGGAGCGCGCGCGCGCGCGCAGCGCCGGAGAGAAGCGTTGTAGCACGTGGAGTTAAGAAAAGAGAGACACGCAGCGCGTGAGGAGGCATCGAGACATGTGACCTGGGTATGTATATTATTATTATTATTATTATTATTATTATTAGTTTTTTTGTGAGGATGCTAATTAAACTAGGCTCTGTAAAGGATTTACAGGCCCACGTGCATGTGATTTGCGTCTCGTGAAGCTTCCAGAGTTTAGAGTCACGCGCGCGTCTGAAGGCAAAACGCACTTTATTTACAGGAAGAACCGCATGATCCGTGCATAACACCATTTTTTTGTTTTCAGTTCTTTCTTTCTTTCTTTCTCTCTAGTTTGCACGGTTTGCACTCATGCTCCGTGTGCGCGCGCTGCTGCCGCTGTTGCCGCTGCTGCTGCTGCCACTGCTGCCACGCTGCCGCCGCGCGTGCTCTCAGCACCACTTATCGGTTCATTCATCCTGAATGCGCCGCTGCCCTCGCGCTGCTGCGCTCTGAATATTACATACAGCGTGAAATCGGCTCCGAGTCCGCGGCCAGCCTGCGCTGCAACTTCCGGGTTAATGCATCCGCTAATTTCATTGGGAAAACAGGACGCCCCCTCATCTGTATTTGTGTGTGTGTGTGTGTGTGTGCATGCGTTCATAACGCGTTTAGACATTTTTTTTGACGTGAGAACAACTGCCATAAGATGCTATTCATTCATTCATGCATGCATTCATGTGCATATACTATATGTGAAGTAATGCAAAAAAAAAAAAGATAAAGCTATAAACAATTACAGGCTAAAAAAATGTAAAATATAACTTTATCTATTTATCGCACACTAATAAGCACAAATCTAAAAGCTATAAAATAATGTAAAAGCCACAATCCAGTAATTATTTCTTTATAACACATTTGGAGTGTCGATCCACTTCCGAGTAGAAATAAATACTTAATTATTGTAAATATTTTACTACACACATATTGTCATTGGGGGAAGAAAGCTGTAAATGAAATAAAATAAATAAAATAAAATAAATAAAAGCCACGTCAGTGACGTAGCCTCTCTGAATGAAAGGTGCATCGAGGAGACGTGTTTTTGCAGATGTTTTCTCTGGAAAGCTTTAAAAATAATTGAATGCACTACGTTAAACACTAATTAAAGGTACGTCATGCAATTTCCCTGTTAAAGATGCATATATAAGATGATGTCTCCTTGATGGCATCACACCCGAGAAAAGGGAAAGTAATCCAGTTCCTCAGATGAATAAGGGAAAATAAGTATAAGTAAAAAGATCAGACTTTAATCCACATTATATTATATATTATAACATTATTATCTAGATTGTGTTGCGTTATCTGTGCTGTGTATCTGTGCCGTGCCTGAGGGCCGAGATTTCCATCAATATTCTCACAAAACATAACAACACGGGAGAAGGAGACAGTCAGATCAGTTCGATGTGAAGAAAAGTGTGTGTGAGAGACGGGAAAAAAATACACATGGAGGTGAGGCTCATCAGCAAGAAAAGGAAAAGGAGCAGCGGAGAGTAAGAGATGAGATGACGTGTTTGTGTGGAGTGTTTTATATGACAGAGGATGAACCCTGTGTGTGTGTGTGTGTGTGTGTGTGTGTGTGTGTGTGTGTGTGTGTGTGTGTGTGTGTGTTTGGCTCCAGGAGCTGAGAGCGATGAGAAAGTTCCAGAAGATCTCACATCTGCAGCGGGGATGGAGCCGAGCACACAGGTGGTAGGGAAAGAGAGAGAGAGAGAGAGAGAGAGAGAGAGAGAGAGAGAAAGTTATTTCCTGTCTATGAGAACATCCTTTGAGTGTTTTCTCTCCTCTTTCTGTCACACACCCCCATAGAACACACCCTCTGTTTCTCTTACACACACACACACACACACACACACACACACACACACACACACATTCTTCATAGACTGACTCATCTGAACTCCTCCTTCCAGGTGTTTGAGTCGCACAACCACACTGATTATTGTTATCAGATATTTTAAGCTAAAATGGCGGACTGATATCAGAGCTGATGCTTTTCTCACTGCAGTGAGAAGATAACGTTAATGCACGTCATGAAAACGTGTCATTCAGACTGACACAACACGTGAATATAGCACACACGTCTGCTTCAGAGACTTCAGCATGCGTCATTACCGCCACATATCACTGTCCATGCACAGATTCATTTAATTTCAACTTTTATTATTATTATTATTATAAAAAATTATTCTTATGTCCCCATAATTAAATCTCCAATGCAGGAAATGTTTGGTGTTAAAGTTTTTTCAGACTTAATGACGTACAGAAAACAAAAGGAAAAAAGTTTTAAATTTTCAAACATTCAAAACTGGCTCGAGAATAAAAGGCTAAAAAGAAATAAAAGGATAAAATGTACTGAAGACGTGTTTGGTGGTAAAGTTTTCCAGATTAAAAAAAAAACTGAATAGAGTAAAAAAAAAAGGAGAAAAAAATGGAAAATGTCCCCAAAACATGTTAAAGTATTTATTTATTTATTTATTTATTTATTTATAAAAAGTCATGTCCAGTCACAAAGGAAAAAAAGGGAAAAATATCCACAAGACAGAACATGCTTAGTGTTAAACCTAACAAAAAAAAAAACAACGTTAAAAAAATTAATAGATAATAAAAAGGGAAAAAGAAAAGACATATTTGGTGTTAGAGTTGATTAGAGAAAAAGGGGGAAAAAATAGGAAAGGAAAAACCCCCAAAGCCCCCGAAGACATGTGGGTGTTAATAAAAACGACGTGTTTGTGTTAATGGTTTTCAAACTGAAAAAATGAGTAGAGTAAAAAATGCAAAAAAAAAGAAAGAAAGAAAGGAAAAAAAAACATTTTTCAATCTTAAAAACTGACTACAGTCAAAAAGAAAAGGGAAAAAATATTCACAAAACATTTTGGTGTTTCAAAAACCATGTTTTGTCAGACTGAGAATAAAAATGAGTAGAGTAAGAAGAAAAAAGAAAGAAATTCAAATTTAAAAGAAGCTAAATCCAGTAAAATAATTAAAAAATATATATATATCTATAAATACACAGCCAAGACAGGACATTTTAGCTTTTCAAATTTAAAATGCAAATATAGTAAAATTGGAAAAAAAAAAAAAAAAAAAAGATGAACCCAAGTTCCCAAAACATTTTCGTTTTTTTTATTTAAAAAAATTAAAAGAAAAAAGTCAACAAATTATTTTAGTTTCTAAGT
>CM074946.1:28710592-28712088 GCA_037577455.1 Pangasius macronema
GCAGCCAGCTTCAGTTCAGAGTGTAAACTGCTGAAACACTGCGGATTTCTCAAACTCTATAACCACTGTATCATAAAATAAAAATCAAATAAAACATTTTTTTAACATGACCGCACCGATGTCTAATGAACTGACTCTGTGTGTTTTTCTGTGTGTTTTATTATAAGGAATAAAGCGATAAAGATGTGCTCTTATAGGAGAATAAAAAAAAACAAAACAGAGTTACTGTTCCCACCCTGACGTCATCGTTGTGTTTTATTCCTCTTACACCACAGCGATTTGCCAATGATTACAATTTTTTATTAATTAAAGACTGACATGGTGTACTCTTTATCCGTTTATAGTTACAGTTAAGGTTGTGGAATGTTGTTGTCAGCAGCTTTTCACGTTACCAAAAAAACAGAAAGAGCACAATCCTGTCGGAAAGCTTTAAAATAAACTTCCAGCTTAACCTCTTACTGTTACAGAGCACTGACACTGGAGACTCCTTCCCCATAAATGAGAAATAAATGTCAATTATAATACAATTATTATTATTATTATTATTTTTAAAAATCCATGAATGGTGCGTCTAACGTGCAAATCGCTGTGTACAAGTAGAAATGATAACGTGTTAGAACGAGTGCTTTAATGTTTCCGGTCAGATTCGGACAATCAGCAGCGATTTGGAATAAAATCTACAAAATCAGGAACAGAAACATTGTTTCTCCAGCACTGGAAAAACGTCTTGTCTGAGTTAGCGGCAAAAATGCTGTATGACAAAAACGAGCAAGATAAATCATTCTGGATTAAACATGTGTCACAAACAACCTCTGTCATCACGTCAGCATCCCTCCCTACCTCTCCCCCTCTCCCCGTCTCTCTCTTCCTCTCTCTCTCTCTCTCTCTCTCTCTCTCTCTTCATTTGGCTGGTTCTTAAACAGGCTGAATTGAAGCGAGCTGATTCCCCCTTTGATCGCGATACTTGTTGTAAGAGAGAAGGGGCTTGAAGAGAGCGTTTGGCTACAATTGACTGCTACAATTAAGGGATGATCAGAGGCCTGGCGAGCTGCACTTAGCGCCACATCTACATGTCACTGAATTTTTTTATTTTTTTTTTTTAAAGAAGAGAGATATGCGGCAGTTGATTTTTTTTTTCTTCTTTATTTCCTATGTGGCTGGTAAACTGTAATTTGTGGGGAGTTAAGAAAGAGCATGGAGAGGAGCAGAGATGTGCATTACCATGTGAAAGGAAGCAATCAGGGGACCACTGCTGAGTCTATTGTCCAGAGAGACTGCTGATCCTCGGAGAAAAGAGTGAGAGAGAGAGAGAGAGAGAGAGAGAGAGAGAGAGAGAGAGATGGAGAGAGAGAGAGAGATGGAGAGTTCTCAAAGGGACGATGGGCGTGACCCAACTGGAGTGTGCATGTGCATTTGTCTAAGTCTTCTCAATCTAAAATGCTAAAGTGCACAACACAATCTTAAATAAACACAACCGTACAAGTGCGTAAAATCAG
>CM074946.1:28719611-28730595 GCA_037577455.1 Pangasius macronema
TCTTTGGACTGATGAAACCAAGATTAACTTGTACCAGAATGATGGGAAGAGAAAAATATGGCGAAAGAAAGGAACAGACCCACAAACAAGCAACAACTGAAGGTGGCTACAGTGAAGGCAAAGGATCTCCAGGGAGGAAACTCAGAATTTGAGTTTTGAGACCATGGGCTCCAGACTTCAGGCAGTCATTGACTGCAAAGGATTTTTATCCAAGTATTAAAATTATGGTTATATTTACAGTTATGTCACTTTGTCCAAATACATTTGAGCCCCTGAAAATGGAGGTACTTTGCTGGAAATGGCTGCAATTCCTAAATGGTAAATGGCATATTTTTGTGGAACGTCTTAAAATAAAGCTGAAAGTCTACACTTCCATCACATCTTGATTGCAGAGTTCTGTGATAGAAAAAAATGAAACCAAGATAAATCAAGTTATATCTTTTCCCCCTTTAATGTGATATATGAAATCTTATATAAAAAAATATACATTGTTTTTAATCACTTGATAGTGAACTCATACTTTTACTAAGACCCTGACTCAACATACTGTACCCCATCGCCTTTGTGGCTCCTCTGGCCTACGAGAAGTCATTAAATCAGCTGCGAAAGTGTAAGCGCACCTTAAGTAATGTGTGTTACGGTTCTTTGAGTGTGGAGGTGCAAAGCGCAAGGTCCGCACCACTGCACTGAAGCTCATCGCATTAAGGTCGCATCGGAGGTATCCAAACGCGTCACACAAGAGTGCAGCGTTCATTTACTGAAGCAGTGCCTTGGAACAAAGTAATGCAGAAGGCGGGATAGGTAGGAATGTCTGTCGTCTCTCTGTCGTCTCTGCCTCTGCAATGTCACGCTTCATGTCCATTTCCATGGCCCTTATTTTGACCAATTCCTCTGAATGTGCCCTGACTTGGGAATTTGGTCGCTCGGAGACAGCCTTGAACGCCCAAGGGAGTGATGTCGTATTTTTGTGGAAGTCAGAGCCATGATAGCTGACTTAATACATGGCCGCTGGGTTCTCCTGTGCCTAATTCATTCAGATGTTGATGTTCTGGAAATGTACAAAATTTATGATAATGAGTGCCTCAACAACAACCAACCACTCATCATTGTCTTCTCCTGGGATATTAGTATTTATGCCATTTTGAGGTGAGCCTTAGCCTAACGGTTCTTTCATATATGCAGCATTTAGCATGTTTGAATTGAACCCTCATGCTTTTAACCCTTTGGTACAGCTGCTGACGGCCTTGGAACAGTCTGAACATAGCAATCACACTCTGGCACACAACAATAGAAAAGGTCAAAGACCACTTGGATCTCAATCCACTTCCATGTTTCGACTCAACTGCAGGAAGTGAATCGAACACAGAGAGAAGCTTGTTGGGCTGCGTAAACAGACCTGGAGTGGTCTAGTAGTATGATGACAAAACCTAAAGATGAATTCTGGATGACATTTTAAAAATATTGGTTTAGATTTTTTAATAAGCTTTTTCATCACCTTCCCAATGATGTCTCATTGAGCTCCAATGAGTTCCATAAGTTCTTTACTTTACATTTTCTGTCTTCATAGTTTTTGTCTAAATAATGAAAGACTTTTTGTATGTATTTGTAGCCCCGCCTCTTTTCCACACATCCTACTCTGTTTTATCTGGTCCAGCTAAATTTGAACGACATGAAAACTGTCATGTCAGCGCTGGTAACGGTAATGAACTACATTTCCCATCAGCCTCAGCAATCACATGACCCTGCCAGATGCCTTCCTGACCACTCGCACCTGTGTTGTGTTTCCCCTGATTATCACCATTATTTAAGTTCTTGCTTTTTCTTTTTGCTGATTTGTGGTTTAGCATTTGTTGTTGTATGTAGTATGTTGTTTGGGTCATGGGCTGATTATTCTTGACTTTGTCTTTTGTTTCTGAAAAAAAAAAAAAACAACACTTATATTCAACTCCAGTGATCTGACAAATAAATAAATCCAAACAGGAAGCTAATGAAAAGTAACAATTCTGCATTCATAAGTAATATTTCAGTAAGTAATAGATGTATTCCTGACTGCTTCCTGGTTTTGGCTCTCATTTTGGTTGTGATTGGGGTTTTCAGTATTGGGCTGATCCTGGTTTTTGAACACAATGTTGCATACGATCTTGATGAGCTCATTTGTGAGCACGCGCCATAAACTCGAGAATAGCTGAGCACAGGCTTGCTGGGTTCTGTCTCCATATGGATACACAACACAACTCCACCAGAGCTCTGATGGTGACAGAGAGGATGGATTGAGGAAAGAGAGATAAACACTACTTGTCAGCCTTTTACCTTCTTCAGCCATCTTGACTTTTTGACACCAGTGACTGACAGAGAGATGGAGAGTCCAGTACAGGCCAGGAAAAAAGACAGAAAGAGTTTAGAGTGAACAACTCAAGACAGTTGACAGCCATTAGCACTCTGTCATGGATCAGGCAGTGATCTTCCAAGCTTTCGTTTGGTCATAAACACACATTTGCCACATATATCATTATGCATATCATTAATTCCATTTGGAATTTGTATTTGGAAAGTGTGAATAAATGTGTGAATTGTGTCTAGTGGTAGAATGTATTGCCATCCAAGGTGTGTTCCTGTCTCAAGCCCTGTGTTTGTGGGAAAGGCTCCAGATCCAGTGCAGCTTTGATCAGGATAAAGCATTTACTGAAGATCAGTGAATGCATCCATGTATTTGGTGACTCAACTGGTGGCACAATTTGGTCAGCACAATTATTTGACAATACTACAAGCTTGTCCACCATCTTGTAGTGCTTGTATGCCATTTTGCTTTCTTTTTTCCTCATTAATGCCCATTCAAGTTACATATTTACACCAATCACCATCTCAGTCATGAAAAAATGTTTCAAAATACCATTGCTTCAAAATATCATTTTGGAACAAGATCAGAATGCTTAAGATCAAGACATTTACCTTTTCATACCAACACACCTCTGCACCACACCTCTGTTTCAGATCTTACAGTGTAGCCCCAAAGCTCTACTAAAATTGACCAGATTGCTGTAACAGCGGATTTATTTCAGTTTGTCTAAAGGCTGGTAAGGGTAAGAGTCGGAGAGGTCTGTGAGAGAACTATAGTACATGAGAAAGGCCTGCTGTGGCAAAAAATGTAAGAATCCATGTATTGTCTTAAAATGATGCTATGCTCTCAAAAGCCCTCCCATTCAACCAAGTCACACTACTGTCTCTAGCCAAGTATGAAGCAATAGAACCTTATACTGAGCATCTTGGCAGTTCCTGTTCAAGCAAAAAAAACTTATATGTGCTCAACTTTGGGCAGGTTAACCAACACAAAAGCAGTGGTTTTTGTTAAGATTAAAAGTAATCTTAGCTTCTGATAGTATTCTGCTGTGGGTATTGTTTGCTTCTTATTAGTTATTTTTTCGCAGTAGATAGCATGGACACATTCCTTTCTGATTGATCGTCTTATGAAAGAGAATCAAAATGGTGGATTTGGGCTTCGTTAGCAGTTAGCAGAGAGAGAGAGGGGGAAAGAGAGAGAGGCAGGGATGGATCAGAATGAGAAAGAAAGGGACAGGATCAGAGCTGATCCTACAGAAGAGGGAGGGGACCTCCTGCCAGGCGCACAACAGAATTAAACCATGGGATTAACAACACCTGAGCAGACCTGTCAGGCGCATGCACACACACACTGATAAGACTGAAAAAGGGGGACAAGGGATGAAAAATCTAAGAAAACATGATGGGGGGTATCCCATCAATGTCAGTGGAGTAGAGTTTCATTTTTGTAGCTTCCTCACTTTCTCTCCCTCTCCCTCTCTCTGTTGGTGGTATTTGAGTCTGATTGCGTTCACCATCTCCCAGTTTCACTTCTAAACACAAAGCTCTTGGTTTAGTAACCTCTCCAACTATCCTGCTAGATTATTTTTCAACCAGCCAGTTAGCAATGTTGAATTGGTACAGTGGCATAGTATGCAGCAATGACACCTGACAATTCCAGGGTCCGAGGTTTGAGCCTGAGCATGTCTTACAGTTCGTGCAGTGTTTTGCATGTTCTTCCTGTGTCTGTGAGAGTTTCCTACACCTTCCCCAGTTTACTCCCAATAACATGTCTGTAGATGGACTGGTTATGATAATTGCTCCAGTTGTAAGTGGGTGTGTACATGGTTGCCCTGCAATGGACAGATCCAAGGTGTATTCCTGCCTCATGCCCAGCTATAAGGACATTATCAATCAGTGTTTGGTTGTGTGTATGGTGTTCATAGCACATATTGTGCCCTGTTGAAAAAAAATCAAACTTGTCTGGCAAGTGACCAGCTGCCAAAACACAGGCCACACTGATCAAACTGGTAGGCCTTCTCTTTCAACTGGTAAGTGCTAGGAGATAGGGAACTGAATTACCAGGAGTAAATCAGAGACATCATAGACAAGGTGTTCATTACAACTGACAAACTGCAAAAGATGGTCTAACAGTTTGAACAGTACTATTACAGCTAGGCCCACCCCAAATACCATTATTCTGCATATATGGTGCCTTATAAGTGGTAATTTGCAACCTGTAATGACATCATTTCCCACTTCAGCACGTTCAGTGTGCGAAGTGGAAAGAAAAAGCATGAATGCCTCCATGAAAACCTGTCGTTTTGTTTTCTCTGTCATGTAAAGCTCATAAAAAGCTACTTTAACTGCAGCTTTTACAGTTACAGTACCTGAGTAACTCCTGGACTTCACTATATTGCAGCACAGTAACAACTCGGACAATATCGAGTAGCTTGGCAACAACATTAGCTAACTAGCTAATGTTAGTGATAACTCTAAAATTGATGATTGCTTTTCAGTTAGTATGGTCAACTTTACAGATTTAACCAAGTACTGTGCCTCTATATTAATTCATTTAAAACCCATAGAGGAGGAGAACTTTGCACAGTGTGCATGGACATGTTGACTTGATGTCACTCCGTAAACAGGGATGGGACTGGAACTTCCAGCTAGGACTTTTTGTACTTGGCCAAAACAAAAAGCACAGTTCTTTATTTAATGCCAGAAGTCATGCTAACGTGCATTGGAAAGGCCCAAAGAGTGACGACACTACTACAAACCTTCTTCTCCCTCCATCTCTCTCACTGAGGTTTGATTTATAGATGATGTAGACTTCCTGTGTTCAGTTAAACTAAAAGAAGGAGAGAGAAGACAAAAAAGAGAGGGATGTCTGGCTAGAGTTCAGAACAGCTGCTGTTCTTCAGTAGGAAAAGACAATGTGTGTGTGTGTGTGTGTGTGTGTGTTACATCTTCAATAAAAGTGTCCCTCAAGCACACACCTCCACATTGTTAGAAAAAGAAAATGTTTCTACCCACATGCAATTTCCTGCATCTAAATTCAGCACACATATCATGTGTGCTGAATTTCAGAATCCTATTTCAAAATGCAGAATTAGCTTAGCTTTTCATTTTTAATGAACATGATTACATTATAACTGTGCAGCTGAGTCCACACCTTTTGTACTTACTACACTACATTCCTAAATCTAGGTCAATGAAAGTACAGCAAGTTTCAGAACTGAAGATTTGCATGCATACATGAAGATTTCAGTCATTTCTGAAGGTTTCACGTCATTTAAATGTCTAAAATCACAGTCTTTCACAGTAACTGAACTGTGCTATCTTCTTTAGATCTTGACCTGAACACCACACTTAAGGGTTCTTTAGTTTTTCCCTGTAACCAGTAACAGGGTTTCCAGATAGAGCTATAGTAGAAAGTCTATATGGTGAGTGGAGAAACATCTGCAAGGTTATACCAGTGTTCCACTTGCCTTTACATTGCACTAGACCTGATAAAGACTATAGCAGCCAGGGATCTCTTTAACTGTCATAAAATCTATTGAACAATTATTTGTTTAATTAATTATTCAATGTGTGCAAATAATATTTTGGCTATTTATTGAAGTCGCAGAGATTTTTTTCCTGAACATTCCACCAACAGACCACATTAAGTCCAAGTTCATGTTACTTGTTTCTGAATTATGGACTTTTGTATTAAACCCGTTTGATTCAACTTACAAGTCAAACCAGATAATAACTATGAGAGCTCAATAAGAACTGGAATAATTTAGTTATGCTTCAAGAATTGCTGGATGTCCCTGGACACCACTTTGAGAGCCACTGTTTCACAGAATTTAGTGTACTCTAATAGACGAGTGCTTTCCAACCCTGATCCTAGAGTACCCCATGTCCTGCACATATCATTGGTTACATTGACTCAACAAGGTTCTGGTAATTAGCCGCTGAGTTTTAGTTGAAGTGTTAATTCTGGAAGAAATGAGAGGGTACACTAGGAGCTTGGTAGAGAATCGTTGTAGTAAACTATCACTGAGTATAAAACACCCACATCCTTAGAATACTAAAAAAGATTCCTTAAGGGCTCATTTTATGGTTCAATTTACTAAAGAGATTTTATTTGGAGTCTCATTTGAAAGGTAAGCAGGGCTTGGTATAGAAAGTTTAAAGGTTCCCCCTGAAAGACCAAACCACAGAACACTCATGGGTGCTAGATGTTTGATGGGTGCAAGTTGTGTTTGTTTTTTTGTTTTTTTTGTCCAAAGTATCTATAGTATGTTCAGATGAGGGGCAGAAATCCAAGACTATACCACATTTTTCAGTTAGTGTGACTCATTACAACTAGAAAATTTTATGATCTGGATTATTAAAACCTTTTCTGAAAGAGAAGGATCCAACATACAACCTTTTAAGTGTTGAAAGAACCATTTGGTGTGCTTGGTGGACCCCTTTTTTTTTTTTTTTTTAAGAATGTAGTACAAGTTCAAGCTTTGCAACTGAACAACAAATTTTATACCATCCCAAACTTGCCATAGTTGTCCCAGTGATCCCTTCTCCAGGGAGTTTCTGTGACAGCCCTACACATTCCTTGATGTTGGTTTATAGGTGTAAGAACTGTTTTCGTTACTTGAATCCCACTCCTTCATATTCCACATGCTTGGCCCTGTAAACTGTCCTCCCTCATATAACACCTGAGTAACGGCCTGCTGACAACTTATTAGGGTTTCGGTGCCATGCTTTAGGAAGGCCTCATGCTTGTTTTAGACTGCCGAGAGTGGGAGGCCCCTGTCCTAATTGGAAACATCAGTTGCAACATTTAGATGTGCTCTGTAAAGAGTATTCCCAAGTGTTGTGTAATAGCAGTCACTCTTGGGCATGTCTAATCCTTGAAACAGTGGAGATATGGGAAAGAGGGCAGTGGATGTGTAGCATTCTCTAGTTAGCTTAGCTATTAGGTGTAAAGTTGAGTGCTCAATGTCATGTTTAGCTCAGAAAGATCTTAATGGGTTATCTCTATTGGTTTTCTCAGGACTAGGTCATAAGAACCGTTAGCTAACTTTTCATGACCTTAGCAATTTTTTTGTAGTTTAATACAACAAAAAACAGCACTTTTCACACCATATGTTTGACTGGGAATCCAAATTCATCCAACTCAACTGTCTCCAGTGAAAGTTTAACCACATTATCTAAGCCATGATATCACCATACTAGCTACTGCATTAGCTAAGCCATGATTTCACTGTTGCTTGTAGCAGATGGGAAGGTTTGGCTTACAATGCTCAGGTGGCTAACAGACAAATTCAACTCAGGCTCCAGCAAAAAACCGAGACTGTTCTTCAATTACATTTAAAAACAGACGGCTGCACATTCGGTTAGGAAAAGATGCTATTTGTTGTTTTGAAAAGATGCTATTTGTTGTTTCCTGTCAGAACAGGAATAGATGCATCAAGGATAAAAAGGGATGTAGTATGCTGTTGAAAAGAAGCATACTGAACATTAATATTAAGTAAAAGCGTATTTGTTTGTGTGAGTAAGTGTATATAGGTATACTGGCATTCTCCATAAAAATGTCTCCGTGTGCTCTCACCATTCCCCTCTCCCTATAGAAAACAGCCACTGCTATAAAATGCATCAAAGTCCACCCTTTCTCCCTTAGTGCAGTAATAGATAATGTTTACATATGTTCCCACTGCATAAAACTGCTGTACCGCATGGCTGCAAAAGCCCTGACTAAATCTGTTTCCCTTGGACAGAATAAAGCTCCACAGAGGTAGCCCAGGCCAGGAAGCTGACGGCTATGGCTCAACACACCCACACACACACACATCCCTGCACACATATATACACTCCTTCCTACACTCCTGGCTGTTGACATGGTGAGACACTGTTTAAAGTGAAGGCATAACCTAATTGGGTGGGAGGAGTACTCAGGTTTGATTTGTGGTGTTTGGGATAAAGGTTGAAACATAGTAAAAAAATGGAAAGTATCCATCACTTGTGCAGACGTTCTGTATAACCACATCAGACCAGGAACCATGTCTAGTACATAATATGCAGAATGAAGATATACTTGAAGGTATCTCTAAAGGTATAGTTATCAGTTTGTCTGTCTGAAGGCACCATTAAAGGTTCTGTGTAGAATCCTACAATTGAAAGTTTTTAGGAAAGGTTCCTTCAATAAGCTTAAAACCATAACCTTCTAAAAAGCCCTTGAAGAACCTTTGCCCTTAAATGTTTTGTGTAGAACCCTATGATGGAGGACTTTCAGGAAAGGTTCCATCGAGTAGCTAAGAAACTTCACCATCCAAAGAATACTAGAGGATCCCTTTTTTCCCCCATAAATGTTTTATGTTTAGACCCCTATAGCAGAGGACTACCTTTTCAGGAACAACCCTTGAGGAACACTTTTTATGCTAAATTTTTTAGACAGAAATCTAAAGCAGAGCATGATCCTTGCAGGAAAGGTACCCTAAAGAAGCTAAAAAAAAAAAATCTTAACCATCCAGAGAAGAACCCTCGAGGAGCCCTTTTCTCCTTTAAATGTTTTATGGAAAACCCTACAACAGAGGGTTATCCTTTCAGGAAAGGCTACCTCCAGAAATTAAAAACCTTAACCATCCCTTGAAGAACCCCTTTTCCTTCAGATATTTTATGTAGAACTCTACAAGAGTGGGTTATCCTTTCAGGAAAGGTTCATTCAAGAAGGATGCACTCTCCTGAGACACATGATAGCAGTTGCTGCATCCTTTCAAACTACCACATATGCAACATCCTGAGGCAGCTAATGAGGCTGAACAGGCTGACACATGAGGTTGGCTAACATTGGAAATATCCAGGGGCATACAAATGCGAATAAAATTCCCCCCGGTGGAAAAGCCAAATCACTGAAGGGGAAAGGATGCCAGTGGTGAATGATGCACATTGGCTCCTGGTTGTGGTCACTTCCACTTTGTTGCTGTCGTTAGAAAGGTGACCTGTGAATTCACAAACCTCTGAGAAAACAAGATTCACATAGTAAAAGCATAGGATAGAATGCACTGTTAGTATGGAAGCATGTCATCCACATGCATACACTAAGATTTTGTGGTAAAAACTAGATTATTTCCTTCTGCCTGCTAGGATTTTCTTGTTAGCAGTGATGGCACCTCTACAACCAGAACACAGAGCCAATTCTGCTTGGTCATGGAAGGCTGTAGCACCATCAGAACCATCAGAACTCAAACTTCTCCCAATGGTAGGGAAAAACTTTTTCATGTTTCCCAACCCTGGTCCTGGAGTATACCCTGATTCAACTAATCAGCTAATTAACAGCCCTCCCTGAGTTAAGGTGGGTGTGTTAGCACAGAGAAAACACTAAAATGTGCAGAACCAAGGTTCAAGGTTGAGAACCTGTGTGTTATACTGTTGCATAATATGTGCGTCCTAGAATTGGGGCCGTTCTCACTTTTCTGTCTGCAAATACATTCATCTAAATTAATTAAGGGCAAAAGAGTAAAACCGAGAATGTAGCCTTCTTCCCCAAAATCTGCTAATTGATTTTTGATCTGCAAGACTGTTCTGCAGGTAGGAGCTCCTGACTGAACTGAAAGCAGCACGATTCCCCTACAGGCACAATTACATGTCAGCATGAACAAAATGGCACGGGAGCCGACATGACAGCCGGAATCCTGCATCGTGGAAAGGGGAGGAGGACCGGAACATGACAGCCAGCCAGGAAAAGCGTGTGTAAGTGTGAGTGAGAAAGATGAGATGAAAGGAAAGAAGCTCTTCTTCTCCACCTATACACACGCAGACACCTTGTAAATGATTACATAACAGAGAGAGAGAGAGAGGGAGAGCGCGAGGTATATCATCAGCAGTCGGCTGTATGAAAGCGCGCAGAAGCTAAAGAGCTCTCATGAAGAGCTGCGTTTCTGAAAGGCCTTTGAAATGCAGATTACGAGTCTATAAACTGTCACCTGTTCTCCGCTCTCCAGTAAAAAGCCTGCCTGCGTTTCTCTGCAGCTCGGGTTTGATCACTATCGCTGCTGTCGAGGCAAATGGCCCCTGATGTCTCTATTGTTCCATGATGCCGATGTGAAGTGTTTATCTCCTGTTTGATTCTGATGTAAGAGGTATGAATGCTAAAAGTTCATCTCAGGAAGAAAGGATTTTTTTAAAATAAAAAATAGACTCTTTGTCCTCCACTTTTCCGGCTCATGCTTTTCAGGGGTGTTAAGGATCTTTCATCTCCATCAGATTTCCTCCATTTTAAAATGTCTGCATGATTAATCTCCATTAGTTTTAAGAGGAAAAACTGCATATTTATTAAAAGCTCATCAAGAGTTTGGAGGACCTTCTTATTTATTTGGGAAATTTAGGATGTACTCTCAAAAGCGGGGTACTTTTCGCCTAGCGTGAAAGCTGCTTTAGAACCCAGGTGTGGTCTAGTGAAACTGATCTTTGGTGTACTTGAAAAACTGCGATCTTTTCGAGTTTCTTTTCAAGTGAATATATGAAATTCTCACTTCTGATTGGCCAGAAGGTGTTGTATTACCTCACTGTTACTGTTTCTATGTGTGTGTGTGTATACACTATATTACCAAAAGTATTCGGTCACCCATCCAAATGAGCAGAATCAGGTGTCCTAATCACTTGGCCTGGCCACAGGTGT
>CM074946.1:28761198-28772932 GCA_037577455.1 Pangasius macronema
CTTTGTCCCCCAAACGTCCAACATGAGCTGTCCCTCTGATGTACTCGTTCCTAATCCTGTCCAACCTCGTCACTTTCTAAGAAGCTTTGTGAATAAGGGCCCTGGTCTCTATGTTCTTAGATTTCAGGGCTCGTATTCACATGTTAGCATTCTCTCAGAGAGCTCCTATCTTAAGCTGAAAGGTCCTAGCTGCGAGTCCTAGACTAAAAGTGATTTAGGAAACTTCTCAGAGCAGCTCTGAGTAAGGAAAGTACAAAACCCTTTATCTTAGTGAGGAGGTGTGGTCGACCCCGTTGCAAGGGATGATGCAGCATTTCAAGGACTGTGTTTGGTTGATTAAAAAACTATTTGTAAAGGTCTTAAAATTGTATAATCATGACTACAGGCTACTTTATGCAAAGTTTCTGTTATAGGCTAAATGTCTTAAAGTTAATTAAAACAGCCAAATGTTGAAAATATGGAAGGAAGTAAAAGAACAAGAAAACCAAACTGGACAGAAGAGCAGTGTTTGGAAAATATTTCTTCTTTCCGCCATTTTGTCCCCTGCTATAGAAACTCTTAAGCCTCTTAAAAGTCCTGCTCTCTACTCTTAACAATTTTTTGTGAATCATTTTTATCTTTATTAAGATTTAGTCCTAAATTTAAGGGGAAATTCTAAGAAAACATCATAATTCTAAGAAGTTTCTTGGAATTTCATCACTAGGAGCAACTTTTAGGCTCAGGAAGCTTTGTGAATACGGGCTCTGGACTCTTGGATGTATGCTTGGATCCAGATTACTTGATGGCTTTGACTATGTTTTTACGCTTTTAGAGTAGCAGTCGTGTAACAGCACAGATTTGTGCAAGATAAACTCTAGTGTTCACTTTAGAAATTTTGGGAGTCTCCAGGCAAATTTTGTCCTAATGAGCATGGTTCTTGTCATTTGTGTGTGTGTGTGTGTGTGTGTGTGTGTGTGTACCAGTATTGAGTGTGCAAATGCCAGTTCAGTGTCATTGGGGACAACCACCACTGCTAAATGGGCAAGAGACTGAGACTCTACAACTCCCCAAACATCAAAGAGAGAGAGAGAGAGACAAACGATGAGGAGGAGGAAGAAGACGAAACTCCATGCCGAGGGTGTTGGCTGAAGTGAGGGGAAGAGAGAAACTTCAGAGAGTCAGGGCATCCTTTTAGCCTCCACAGATGAACTAACAGGTGGTGTGTGTGTGTGTGTGTGTGTGTGTGTGTGTGTGTGTGTGTGTGTGTGTGTGTGTGTGTTGTGAGAGAGGATGGCCAAGAGGTAGAGCCCGAGCCCCAGCATCTCCCCGTGCTTGTGATCGTGCTCCAAACTGGCACTCTCCTTATCAACCACAGAGAGTGCAGATGTTGCCCACTTCCTTTCTCCAGCATGGCCTTCAGCTTTCCCTGATCACACGTCCCCTCCTCTGAGAGTGTGTGTGTGTGTGCGTGTGTGTGTTCTCATTAAAGTGAAACAGTTTAGCCAAAAATGATATTTACACAATTCCCCCTTTACGTCAAATATACTCAATCAGCCATGGCATGTTTGGTATCTAAAGTTTGACACTTGAGTATATTTGACATCTACGTGACGCTCATAGCTACCAGTTTAGCATCGTGCTAACTCCAGGCCTAAATCATCACACACTCGAGCCATAAGACACGGCTCGGCTGAGTAACACCATTGTCAAGTCGTCAGGTCACCTTTTGTTTTTATAGAGTACATTTAAAGACATCAGGCGTCAGCCAATCAGATCCAGTAATTCCAAACAATGAAATAAAATGCAAAGAAAATGAAATAAATCAATGAATAAATAAAACAACAACAAAAAGTTAAAAAAAAAAATAAGACAAAAACAAGAGACTTTGGGTTTCACAAAAGTCACTGGGTTTTACTTTTATCTATTAGATAAATTATTAAATTTAATAAATATATTTATTATAAATATTATTAAATTTGTATATTTATTTAAATTATATTAATTGATTTGAATTGTGTGTATTATTTATTTAAATAATATTTATTTATGTGACTGTTGCCAAAAATAATAAAATAAAATTTTAAAATTCTGTTTAATTCTTTTATTTGTTTCAGAGAATTTCAGTATGCAACAGTATATAATATTTTCCTATAAAATATATTTGTATAATTGTTGCACGGTTACACCATACTGACTTTTTAACCTTTTAATAATCTCAAAATTATTTTATTTTTCAGAAATTTCAAACACATCCTTCAAAAATGAAACATCATGAAACAGATTGACTTTGTTTAGGTTATAAGCTTTCCTTACGTCTTAGCTACATTAGCCTCATAGCTTCAGTACACAACGAAACAAGCAAGTCTGACTACATTTGAGCTAAGGATAAAAATTACGTAAATAAATCCATTTTTGACTAAACTATTTCTTTAACACAGTGTTCTCATTAGGTTTGAGTTTTTTTTCCTCTCTCACTCATCTCTTTGTTACTGTGAATCGAACAATCGTCCATGCAGGTGGCTTTCCATCATCCAACTGTGAGATTTCATCACAATGTATGCTACTGAGAGTCTCACACTCACACACCGACAGACGTGTGTGTGTGTGTGTGTGTGTGTGTGTGTGTGTGTGTGTGTGTGTGTGTGTGTGTGTGTGTGTGTGTGCCTCTCCTGCCGTGACTGTGTCTGGCTCCCATAAAAACAGAAACCAAAAAAAAAAAACACCCGCCATTATAAAAATGTGGATAGTTTTCTGCTGTTGTCTTGTCTCCTCGGGTTTTGGCGAGGCCCGGCGTACGCGCATGATCTTGTTTCAAAACTTAATTGCTAATTTTGTCACTGCTTCCTTCTGATTGAACCACTTGCAGGATGGTGCGTTGGCAAAAACACAAAGTGCACACGAACTACCTCAACCCAGCAAGAAATCAAACACATGCACACACACACACACACACACACAGAGACACACACACAGCACACATCCTGAACACTTTCTCATGTAAGAAAACTAAATAAACATCTCCTTACTGAAAATGTCACATCAGTAATAATAATAAAATAAGTTTGAAGATCCTTTTTAACACCAGAATTCAGAAAACGTTGCTGTAACTTAATAATTCAAAAATAAAAAGCCATAAACTACAAGAAATAATTCAGGATATTTTGTGACTAAAGTTGTAATATTTTGAAACAAGTTACATCAAAGTTCAAATTCACTAATTAATTAATTTGGCAATTAATTGATTGATTAGTTAATTGATATAAATAGATATAAATTAATATTTTAATATTAATTAATATAAATATTTAATTAATATAATTTTAAATAAATTAATTAAATTAGTTTGAGGAAAAAATGTCATCATATGAAGTCAAAGAAAAAAAGTTGCAATATTTTAAGAATAAAATTTGGGGGAAAAAAAGGAATATTTCATAATCATATGATAATTTGAGAAAAAAAAACATTATATTATGAAAAACAATTCACAGTATTTTAAGGGGAAAAAAATCATAATATTATGAGAATTTTTAATTTTAGTTTTAAAATAAATTTTAGACCCTAAAACACTGCTGAAAAAAATATACTGACTTACTTTATTACTTTGTTTAATATTCCCTACTATTTATTCACACCGTGTTTAACGTATATTATTCAAGCTAATGAATACATTTAGCTAAAAATATTGTATTTATTGTGTATATATATCTCAGTACTCATAAACAAAATCTTCATGATAACTTCGGTACTTTCAGATGATGATGATGATGATGATGATGGTGATGATGATGGCTAGCTCAGGTGTATGCAGAACCTCTGATGGGGCTCTTAAGGTCCTGTTTATGAGGACGATGTGAGGGACACGTCATCATGCCATCATGCCCGAGATAGAGTCCGAGGTGCTTCTTTGAGCTGAGAGAGAGAGAGAGGTGATCTGCACTGTGTGTGTGTGTGTGTGTGTGTGTGTGAGAGAGAGAGAGAGAGGCCCGTCTGCTGCGTCCTGGCTCTGTTTGCCGTGTGTGTTGCCAGCGCTGGGTTGCTTTGCCATTATGTGCCATTTGAAAGCATTATGGACCGTGCCATCGCCACCGTGTGAGCTAATAACAAGAGGAAGCATTGTGCACCACCTGCTCCGTGTTTAGGTGGGCTTGAAAACACCATGGCACCTATTCGCCCAATCACAGATACACACATCATCCTTTTGCTTCACACACACACACACACACACACACTTCACCTGACAAAGCTGACACATGATACTCCGTCTGTCTGCTGTCCTGTCAGTCCTTCTATTCTGGACAAATCAAGAGAGAAAGACAGACAGAAAGACAAAGAGAAAGAGAGAGAGAGAGAGAGAGAGAGAGAGAGAGAGAGAGAGAGAGCACTTGGAGCACATTTTTGGCAGGATAAAGTGAGCTATACTTTGTCCTTACTCTCTATTCCTTACAAATATTCCCTGGGTGTGTCCCAAAACAAGCCCTATCCCCTAAATCATGCAGTTCTGGCATTTTGTAGCAACGTCTGAAAGCACAGAAATCCCACAATGCACTGTAACGGAGTCACGTCAGAACATCACAGCTCATTTACCATGCTGGAGATGACCGGATTCATTCGCATTTACACAAGCAATGAGGTATGCGTGAAAATCCGGTTAGATTGAAAAACGTTCGTATCCTACAAAAGGTTACGTAAGTTTATGTATAAGGAGACACGCTAACGTGAGCCGTGATTGATCGGCTTCACGCCGCAGAATCGGCGACGAGTCACAGTGATCTTCTTTACCGATTGCGCTGTCACGTATGTTCACGTCACTTATTTATTTCAACTAAACACAGATTAAAATCGTAAAGATTTTGTGACAACCTGTCTTTTCGTATTAATGACATGAATGAAAGCAATAATAAGCGATAATAAATGAAAGAAAGAAATCCATAAATTAAGACTAAAATAAGACTAGCCATCGAATTGGGACAAAAGTAATGGCACCCTCTAACAACAGAAACGGTAAAGACCGATTTTATGCCTGACACACGCACAAGCAGCGGCAACGTGAGCAGCGTTATTATTCACACACTCGCATGCACAAGAACCAGAACATCGCTGTCTGTCTGTCTGGTTTCACTGCGAGTGTTTAGCATTTTCATGCACAGCGATGTTAACAGCCTGATGAGCTCTGTTCAGATTTTCCACCGTCGTCTTGATTGTTGTCATGAGCTGCGGCTCAAACCGAAAACCTTACATTCAAAAGTATTTACTAGAAAATCAAAAAACAGACTGTTTGGTCGGTTTGAAGACTATGTGAGAGGTTTAAAATTCAAACACTAAATGTAATAGGAAAAGAATGTTTAATCAGTTTCACTGTACAGTTGCACTGTAGCATTTCGTTTCCAAATGAGTGCAGGAGCCATCTTACAGTTAAAAGCAAGTATAATCTAGCCTTTAGGGTGTCTACGGTAGCTGAGGCGCTGCATTGGCTGAGCTGCGTTATTGGACCATTGAGTCATCATTCAGCTCACCGTGAGCTTTGCCTTTTATGGAATTTTGTGGGTGTCACTAAATGCAAATCAGCGGTGCCGTGAATGTACTCGGTAATTTAGGAACATCAATTATCAAAATACACGTGTATGTACGAAGAAAATGTATTGAAGGTTTTGGTTTTGTAAATGTAGCAGGGGGATTTCGATTTGGTTTGGCCACAAAAACATTAACATACGACTTTAATGACTTGCAACTTGTAAGGAATAAAGTGCAGAAAGTGTAGATAGGAGTACATGGGGTTCTACAGAGGATCCACAACTGTGTGTGTGTGAGACAGAGAGAGAGAGAGAGAGAGAGAGAGAGAGAGAGAGAGAGAGAGAAAGCAAGCTCCACATTCAAAGATGTCTTCTTCTGCTGCTCTGTTATCATACCCTTTGATTAAAAGTAAATGAATTAGTTTTGGAATAAATAAACTCTCGTTTGATAGAGTTTGATCTTGCTTTGTAGTCTGAACTCCTGGACTGCCTTTGAGGCGCGAGAGCGAGGTTTAAAATGTCCGCCATCGGCGTCCCGCGCGCAACACCAAAAGCCGCGTTTATCTACTCAGGTTCAGGTCAGCGCCGGTGCGAGTCCTTACCGGAAGCGGCTCGTGTGTGAAAGCAGCGAGAGGCCTGATTGAGTTCCAGGTCGCGCTGCGCCGCGCTTAAAGAGAGCAAAAAAAAAAAATCTATATTAAAAAAAAAAAAAAAGCTAGATTAATGAGAGAGGCTGCGGCGGCGCCCGTGCGCTTCCCACCTCGGCGCGAGCGCGGGATATTTCTGTCAGCCGATAATTACCGTCATATGGCGGCGGCGCCTCTGCGCGAGCTGACAGGAACGCGGGGAGGGGAGGAAACATGCGCGCGCTCGCCGCGTGCCATCCTGTCACACCTGATGGTGAAAGTTTTTTTTTCCCCCCTCTACCCGTGTGTGTGTGTGTGTGTGTGTGTGTGTGTGTGTGTGTGTGTGTGTGTGTGTGTGTGTGTGTGTGTGTGATTAAAACATCTCAGGGAGATTATATGCCAAATCAGGTCCTGTGAATGTGGATTTACCTGCACAGCACATTAGATAACACATAAATAAATCTTCAGGAAACAGTTTTGTCCTGGTCATGAGAATGGCCAATCCTTCTCACGGCCACACACACACACACACACACACACACACACACACACACACACACACACACACACACACACACACACACACNTCTCTCTCTCCCACACACACACACACACACACACACACACACACACACACACACACACACACACACACACACACACACTCCCTCCAGGAGAAAACCGGAGAACCCAGAGGAAACCCACACCTCAGGATCGAACCAGTGTGTGCATGTGTGTGTATATATATAGTTTCGTAGTATTTGGTACGTCTCCTTTTTTTGCTTTCAGGGCGATGTTCACTCGAGCTGGCACAGACTCTGCAAGTTTGTGTAAAACCTGTTGATCCGTTTTTGATCAAATCCTTCGGAGTGTCGTCTGATCACATGCTTCAGTAGAGGAGATTAGACACGAGGAAAATCTGACCTTTTGTACAAAGTAGTTAACATGGTCAATATCACACACTTGTGTACATTTAAACAGGGACCTGGAAATAGTGCAGAATCCTCAATATTAAATATTCAGGATATTGAATGTGTGTACTTTCTTTGTTTTAAATGTTTCAAAATTCTAGTGTGTGTGTGTGTGTGTGTGTGTGTGTTTATTTATTTATTTATTTTCACTGATCAGCCATAATATTAAAACCCCTGACAGGTGAAGTGAATAACGTTGATTATCTCATTACAGTGGCACCTGTCCAGGGGTGGGATATATTAGGCAGCAAGTGATCAGTCGGTTCTCAAAGTTGGTGTGTTGGAAGCAGGAAAAATGGGCAAGCGTAATGATCTGAGGGACTTTGACAAGGGCCAGATGATTATGGCTGGATGACTGGGTCAGAGCATCTCCAACACAGCAGGTCTCGTGGGGTGTTCCTGGTCTGCAGTGGTTAGTACCTACCAAAAGTGGTCCAAGGAAGGACAACTGGTGAACCGGTGACAGGGTCATGGGCGCCCAAGGCTCACTGATGCGCATGGGGAGTGAAGGCTAGCTCGTCTGGCCCAATCCCACAGAAGAGCTAATGTAGCACAAATTGCTGAAAAGGCTAATGCTGGCTCTGATAGAAAGGAGTCAGAACACACAGTGTACCGCAGCTTGCTGTATATGGGGCTACGTGGCCGCAGACCGCTCAGGATCCCCATGCTGACCCCTATTCACCTCCAAAAGCACATGGGGGCATGTGAGCATCAGAACTGGACCATGGAGCAATGGAGGAAGGTGGGCTGGTCTGATGGATCACGTTTTCTTTTACATGGACGGCCGGGTGCATGTGCGTCAATTACCAAATGGCATTCATGTGGATGTTATGTCATGTGGATGAGATGTCCCACATGAGATATATATATATATAATTTCTATATTCAGAAACATACATTCTGTGTATGACCCATTACCCATTTATGTATACTGTATATTTAAAATATATTTTACCTTTATACTCACCGCTAGCACCATGCTTTATTTACACCTCTTAATACTGTACTCTTTCAAGCTCTGCCCCTTTTTACAGTTACACTGAGAATATACTGTACAATGCTGCAACCTTATGCATAATTTTTTCACCATGAACTCACAAATAATGGCCATAGCCTCCCGTGAAGTGTTTGCACTAAATTCATGCGTTCTTTTTTTTTTCCCGTTGGGAAAAGACGTTACCGTCTAGTTGGCTCGGTAGACTCATGCAGATGTAACCTGCTCTCCATCTCTTTCTCGTCTGGCCGGAGGGAGCAGCACTATTTTCTGCTTGACCGGATTGTGCTCTCCCAAAGTAAAGGCCCGTTAGTTCCTCAGTGCCCACATCTGACCCCTCGGGCACGGTCTGGAAAACTAAACACACACACACACACACACACACACACACACATATATATATATATAAAACTCTTCTCATTCTGTCATTAAATCAATAATCTCTCTTTTTCGCCATATAGGGACAGCCCCCAAGTCCCAGTCCTCCCTGGAGAGACAGAAAGATGGAGAGAGAGGGTGAGGGAGATACACAGATGGATACACAGCATTGTTTAATGTGTGTGCGTGTGTGTGAAAGAGAGAGAGAGAGAGAGCGCATTATTCACAGGTGCAGGTGTGTACGAGTCCATCAGGAAGCAGGTGCATGAGTGTGGCTTTATGGGTATGTTGATATGGATGGGGCTATGAGTGAGCTGTTTGTGTGTGTGTGTGTGTGTGTGTGTGTGTGTGTTTGGGTAAAGCAAAGGAAATGGTGATGGCTACTAATCAGAGAAACATTCTCACACCCCTCCCCTCGCCCAGGCTTGGCCAGGTGCCTGTGGTTAGCTTGTTATTATTATTCATTACAGGTCCAACGCCTTTCTGTAAAATTTCCTCCGTCAGGCCGAGCACCTGGGTCATACGCAGATGTTAATGCTGCGAGTGCAGATTAAAGATGGCGGCTGATTTACCTGCTTTGTCTCGTATTCGCAATTATAATCCGGTACATTTGTTACTTTGTGTAATTCTGTATCGTTTTAATATAATTATGTGCATAGATATGGAGATGAAGAAATAAATAAAGGGTTTAGATAATCTACAAAGGTCCTGGGAAGCAGCTGACATGACTGAATAGCAACACCGGTTACCTCGTAATTCTTAAGCATAGAGAATGAGACAACTTCGTTGTCCAATCATCTATAAATATTCTCTTTACGTCATTGATGCAACAAACGACAGTGGTGTGATAGAGACTGTCACGTATTATCTCATATAACAGCATGGTCCGAAGTGTCTCATTCCGGTTTTACCAAAGCAATTTACCAATGACTACAATATTTCATTTATTAATGAACGACACGTGGAACGTCTGATAGAGTGGTTAGTTCATGTTGTCGCTTACATTATAGCAACGATAAACAGTCTTTCCCTCATCTCATTTTTTATCTCTCACTCAAGAAATGCAGCTTGTCCTTGCCGAGAAACTGGAAAGTGTAAACTCCTTGAAAAGTCCTTTGCAAAACACTGTGACTGTTACAAAAGCATCTCCTAACAACAACTATACCACATCAATGATTCGACAGTTTACTTCTTTAGCTGCTATAACAAAAGTGATAACAGCAGTCGTGGCCTAATGGTCTGAGAGTCGGACTTGTAACCCGAAGGTGAACCTGAAGGTGGTGGGTTCGAGTCTCGNATGGGTTAAATGCAGAGCACAAATTCCGAGTATGGGTCACCACACTTGGCCACAAAGTCACTTCCACTTCCAAAAGGAACTAAATCATTTCATGACAACATAATAATAAATGTAAAAATTGTAATATGGAAGCAAATTGCCAATGATAAGAGAAATAAAACGCTTTGCAATGTGCTGTTATAGGAAAATAATCAATGACAGGGTGGTACCACTAACCATTGATTGTTTTCCTAGAACAGCACTAAATGTTGTTTTATTCCTTACTTATTACTGCCACTATTTGCCTTCTCAGTCACTGCTGATGATGTGAAATGGATGAAGAAATTGTCCCAATCCCATTATCAAGTGATGCTTACAAAGATGAAGGTAGACTTTCTGCAATTTGTGCACAAATGTGGTTGAAGACGTGGCTTGCAAAAGGTAGACAGAAGTCTTTTTGAGTGGCCTATAAACTTCATGTCAGCACTCCACTGCTTGTCCATGAACTGTTTTTCTTTTCTTTCCATGGACATTGGCCTGTATCCAGTGAGCCTGTTAAATTTCCAGCTAACCTTCAAAGCTCAATATTTCAAGTCATGAGTTAAAATATCTGCTTATTTTCTTTTCTTCTTTTTTTTAGGAGACTTCTATGCAATTTTCTCCCAGCTTATTTGTATCCAATAAGAACCCACAAGCTCAGGTTCCTCAGGTCACATGACACATAAAGCACATCATTTCGACCGGAAGATTGTCTCATTTGTCATCTCACACCACCAGATCGTCTGTGCTAATTGAGCTCCTGACCTGGAATTTGAAGATTTGTTTAAAAGGATGAAATCAGGTTAAATTTCCTGTAATGTATGTGTAGAAAGAGGAAAATACAGTTTTACGCTCTCATGTTCTCACATGTTGTGAGCATGTTGTTACCGTGTATTTAATCTGTAAGCTCTTAACCTACTGAACACCTTACAGCTCCCATATGGAGTTAAATTACCACACACACACACACACACACACACACACACACACACACACCCTCTCATGTGTGAATAGGGGATCATTCACCCTCTTAAAGCCTTAATCGGTCCATTAGATCCTCTGATTGTGTCAGGAGCTCTCGAAATAAAAAACGGCTTTGTGTGTGTGTGTGTGTGTGTGTGTGTGTGTGTGTGTGTGTGTGTGTGTGATACCTGTAAGTGAGTCATGGCTGATTAGTCCGTCAGAAATGTGAAACTGTGGTCTGGTTGCAGTCATCTGTCACACATATCCAGTTACCTTTGGCCTACGTACAGTGTGTGTGTGTGTGTGTGTGTGTGTGTGTGTGTGTGTGTGTCTGAGCATTGTAAGCAGTGTGTTGATCCGTGTGGTGTGTGCTGTTGAAGTGTGTTGAGGTGGAGTGTGTGATGTTGTGTAAACTGTAGTGCGCTCTGTTGGCAGGTAACACGGAACGGATAATGAGCTGTAAGTACCGCACTACCTGGGACACAAAGTGACAGGGAATTCCCTCAGGTGCAGTGTGTGTGTGTGTGTGTGTGTGTGTCACACACACACACACACACACAACCGTTGCAAGGTCGGGTGTCTTCATAGTCCACGTCCCACAGTCCACACACTCACGACACTTTTGGTTCAGTGAGCCAGCTCTTGAATGACCACAGCGAACCAGCTGTGAATATACAGAGAGATAAACATATAATAATAATAATAATAATAATAATAATAATAATAATAATATCATCAATAGATTTGATTAGATAGAAAGTAATGAGGGGAAGAAAGAAAAAAGAAATAGATGAGATGAGATGAATAATGAAGGAAATAAAGAAAAGAGATGACGTGTAAAACAAATGAAGTGAAAGAAGAAAGAAAATGAAATGAAAGAGAGAGAGAAAGCATAAAAGTGAATGGAAAGGACAGAAGAAGGAAAAGAAATGAAGTGAAACAATTAATAAAGAAACAAAATAAGAAATGAAATAACTAAGTGAAAGAACTAAGAAAGA
>CM074946.1:28790567-28805975 GCA_037577455.1 Pangasius macronema
CTCGTTCCTAATCCTGTCCAACCTCGTCACTCCCAAAGAGAACCTCAACATCTTCAGCTCTGCTACCTCTAGCTCTTATAAACAGTCACAAAAAAAATGCAGCTTGTTACCAAGAACTCTTGAAAACTTTCCTGTGGTGGAAAATGTAAATCATCAGCTGTAACAAAGGCTGTGTTTAATGTGGATTGTGTGTATAAGACTTACCCTTAATGTCGCTGTTGATACATTAGCTGTGCAGTAACTTTATCAGGTACGATGGTATGATGTACATGAAGTTAAGCTCGCTTAAGATGATGTTGGTAGCATTGGTAGCACATACTGACCTTTCTGTGATTGTGTCTCATATTCATTCAGAAACTTGACCTACATAGCAAAAGATGCTGAACGAGAGCAAGGCTTGGGATTGGTGAAGTTCAGCACACATACATGTTCACACAAGAGAGCATTCACAGGCCCAGGTTGTGGTTTAACCCGTGTCTTCCTGACATTATGACCAGGAATCACTTCTCACCTCTTTAATCTTTAATCTCTCCTCTTTCTTATTCTTTTATTTCTTCCAGCCTCTATTAAGAACAAAACGCCTCCAAAATTATATACGTAGCACAGATTCTCAGATTTGTCTGAGACCCATATAATAACCCTACCCATCCCTGATGCTGTCCCTCACTTCTGCACAGGCAAGATAAACAAAAATTGAGAGAGAGACTGAGAGAGAGAGAGAGAAAGAGAGAGAGAGAGGGAGGGAGGGAGGCTCACAGTTTTTCTCTTTGATATGGAGCTCTGTGGTATCGCAATACAACTACAAGTGCTAATATTTAAAGAGAAGGAGACATGGAGATGGAGTGAGACAGCAAGTGAGAGAGAGAGAGAGAGAGAGAGAGAGAGAGGAAGTGAGATATGGAGAACTCACAGAGGAAATAATATGTCCTAAACAATGCACAGCTGTTCAGCGGTGATGAACAGAATAAACATTTAAGGGAGATAAATTGAAATCAATGCCTGCTTAAGCTCTTTCTCTTCAAGAGGCATAGTGGGCTGTTCACTGAAAATTCCCCATTTGAATGTTTAAGATCTCTTGTTCGACTAGTTTCCTAAGTTCTTTGGCTAAATGACCCTCATATCACTTGATGTAGTAAAATAAATTGTGTATCAAATTTCTAATTAAATATAAAAGTGTTGTTAAGTGAGAAGTGGTTATGTACTTCAAGCCTTTTAGATACTTGGAGCTGAATAAAATGTAGGCGTAGAATTGCACTGCATTATATCCCATGTAGTGAGCATATGAAGTGAATAGGAAACCATTGGGATTTAAATTTGTTGTGAAAATTAATTAAATATGGTGGATTTCTATGTGGACCTTGGGTGGCAAAGGAAATGTAAACATTAGCAACAGGGGAAAATCTTATTGTAGGTAAATAAATAACAAGCAATCTGAAACATTCAAGTTTATGCTAAATTGATAATGTAGTCATCTGTGACTTCATCTTCTTGGCTTAATAATGAGACATTTTTCCAAGACACCTTCCATAGTTTATACAATACCAATAATATATACTAATAATAATAACGAAGGTAGTTGAAACTGTGAGACTGTGGGAAAAGAATGAGTGAAGTGCAACATTCATTCTTGAAGAGACTAGAGTTTTGGAGAGAGAGAGAGAGAGAGAGAGAGAGAGAGAGAGAGAGAGAGAGAGAGAGAGAAAGAGAATAGCGATCCACCCACCATTATATCCTGTGCACTGTATTACAAGTACAGGAACCATGGCCAAGTTCCTCCTGAGCTCCTGAGAGAAAGAGATATCCCAAGACTGGAGAATGAAGAGGAAGCCAAAGCCCCCCCTCCCTCTCTCTTTCTCTCTCTGACCAGCTGTTCTCTCCAGGTCTGTTTAGATATGAACCTGTAGCTCAGGACTTCCTCTAGCATTTCAAATTTCCTCATTATTTGGCCTATAGGTGTCGGCTATAATGTTGTAAAACAGGTTAAAAACCAGAGAGCATGTGGAAAAAGCATTTAGAGCAGCCACAGTTAAATAATCTGTTTCATCCTACAGCCTCTTCTTTTCAAGGTCTCTTTAATGTGGTCAATTCTCAGAGACGCAAGATTCTTACTGCTTAAATCCAGGATAGCTAAAACACACAACACGCAAACAACTGCTACTATTCAAAGCCATTAAGAGTGTCATTCGTGTCATTCAGCAGCTGATAGGGTCACACCACTACAACTTATATTAATGAAGAATATTCATTCAATCATTCATCTTCAGTAAACACTTTATCTTTGTGAGTGTAGTCGCAGAGCCAGAGCCTATACTGGGCACTAAACATGAGATGGGAATACATCCTGAATGGGATGTCAATCCATCTCAGGGCATCTTACACTCACACATTCACACATAGAGGCAATTTATCATAGCCATTTCACCTATTTGCATGTTTTTGGGAGGGGGGAAGAAACCAGAGAACCCAGAGGAACCCACATAGGCATATGGAGAACTTGAAAAATTCCACACAGATACTAACCAGAGCTCGAGATCGGCAGCAGTACAACCCTAGTGAAGAATCATTTTTGAGAAATAGAATTACATCAGTAGTTTACATCAAATTTTCTCAAAGGCTTCATGTAACCTGATGGACCTGATGAAGGTCTTTAATAATTAAAACAGCTTGAGAAGAGGAGTGTGCTGCACAGAAGCTCCAGAGGCTTATAGATGTGGCTCACACATCCAACCTGTCCCACCTTTCTGCCCTGAATCTGAGCCCAGCTATGAAACTTCTACGATGAGTAAAGCTGTCAGCACCCTGCTTTTTTCCATTTAGGAAGGGAAAGAGTGATAAGCAGTGTTGGACTTGAGCTTCAAAAAATTGAGATCTCAGCAGGGAAATTACAGCCGACACCATTAACGTTCCCACAATTCAGTGTTTCCGTCTGAACAGAGGGGATGTTCGAATGTGTACTTAATAACAGGTTGGGCTTACTCTGGAGCCCACGTTCTGCTGCGGTTCACTGTTTATGTGTTTCATCACATTTTTCCGTGCATTAAAATCTCATCTGCGTGTGTGTGTGTGTGTGTGTGTGTGTGTGTGTGTGTGTGTGTGTTAACGCGTGAGTGCCATACCTGTTTGTCAGGAGTATCACCGCTGCGCAATCCAGGACGGAAAAGCATTAAAGCTCAGTGAGGCATTCATAATTACAGGGGAGAGACAGGAGGGAACCACAAGCACAGGAACATTTTTACTTATGAGAAAGTCAGTGAAATTAAAGGAAAATAAATCAGTTACTCCTCTGAGAAGATCCCCACATACTCCATTTTAAAATGACATCAGACGACAGGTATAATGGACATGTTATTTCTCAGGCTGTTAAAAAAAGCATAGCTACGTTTCACAGTTTTAAAACTGTTATATGTTTAGGATGAGTGATATGGAGAAACTTAATTCAGAGTTGTACGAGAAAGTGATATCTAATGCTAGATAGCTGACTAACAAAAGCTACCAAGCTTTGCCAAGATGTCTGAGAAATCCTCATTTCTTTAACTAGCTAGTTAACATATGCTGACCTGACAGGATTTCTAAGAGAACTTTCAAATCATATTTATAAATGTTTGCATATTTACTACTACTGATAGCTAGGTGGCTAAGATGTGCTAACCTGACAGGGTTTCTGAGAAGATTTTCAAATCATATTTATAAATGTTTGCATATTTACTACTACTGATGGCTAGGTGGCTAAGATGAGCTAACCTGACAGGGTTTGTGAGAAGATTTTCAAGGCATATTTATAAATGTTTGTATATTTACTACTACTGATAGCTAGGTGGCTAAGATGAGCTAACCTGACAGGGTTTCTGAGAAGATTTTCAAATCATATTTATAAATGTTTGTATATTTACTACAACTGATGGCTAGGTGGCTAAGTTGAGCTAACCTGACAGGGTTTCTGAGAAGATTTTCAAGGCATATTTATAAATGTTTGCATATTTACTACTACTGATAGCTAGGTGGCTAAGATGAACTAAACTGACACAAAATCCTGTCAGAAATCCTAGGCATATTTATAAATGTTGAGAATCTTCACTGATAATAAACCATGCTAAACTGACAAGATTTCTGAGAGGACTTATTAATATATACAGAGATATTTAAGTTGCTAACAAATAGATAAACTGAATAGATATCGGCTAACAAAAGCTAACTTGCGAGAATATGTGAGAAATCCTCACTTTTTAACTAGTTAGTTAACATTTGCTACCATGATAAGATATTTGACAAGATTTTCCATATATTTTTGAATTTATCTATGTTTATAATCTCCACTGATAATAAAACATGCTAACCTGTCAGGATTTCTGAGAAGATTTGTTCTTTTCATTTAGACATTCAGACATTTTATGCTAGTTATCTGGCTAAGGATATGTGCAAACTCCTCATTTTTTAAGCAGTTAGTGATCATGTGTGAGACTGACAGGCTTTTTGAGAGGATTTGCAGATCATATGATCAATGTTTGTTTATTTACTACCACTGGCTAAGATGAGATAACCTTTTAGTCATATGTAAAAATGTTTCTAATCTTTGCTGATAATAAAACTTGACAAGAGTTCAAAGAGGATTTGTTATATTCATATATTCACTTATTGCTAGTTGGCTGAATAAGAAAAACTAATTGTCAGGATATCTGTGAAATCCTCATATCTTTAACTAGTTAATAAACATGTGCTAACCTGACAAGATTTCTGAGAGGATTTTATTGTCATATATATGAATATTGATCATCTTTGCTAATAATCAAAAACGCTAACTTGGTTTTGGGTCATTCCATCTCAAGTGGTCCAATCCAGGTTGCTAACCAGTGTTTTTTTTTTTTTCACTTGGTTTAACTATGACATCCATCTTCGTGTCATGGCACACAACAAATTTGGGTTATACAACTGAACCTCAAAATCTCGGCTGAGGATGGTCTGATGTCTCCTTGGAATAAAAAACTCACTTTTGGGTTGAATATCTCTGGTGAGGGAACAGATACGAACCTGAAATTTTCACAGAAATATTTTCTCTATAGTAGCTGTAAAAATTTGAGTTTGAGATTACACTCTGGTTACAGAGCTAGGGCTAGTAGCTAGAAATCTGGGGAAATGCCTACTTTATTCATGAATTTGGAGAAATTTGGAGAGAGTTTAGCTCCAACCTCCAAACTCACCTGCCTGTAACTTTCTAGTAATCCTGAAGACTCTGGTTAGCTTGTTCAGGTGTGTTTGATTAGGGTTGGAGCTAAACTCTGCAGGACAGTGGACCTCAAAGGCCAGATTTGAAGAACTCTGATCTATCATGTTGGTACAGGTGTACAGTTGGTATGTGTGAATAGTTTTTTTTTCTCCAAATATGGAATTATAGTGTTAAATTGGGTGTTTTACAAATGAACAATGTCATAAACAGAGCAATGGCGTTGTTTCTCCTGTGATAAAAGCAGGAAGTGACTACAGCTCAGAAGAAAAGGAGTTACTGTGGTAGGATATGATGCTAAATCAATTTGTAAGTACCATGAAAAGAAATTTCTATTGAAATATCATCACCCACTTGGTAATAGTTGTTGTAATCCCTTTGAATATCACAAAAAAACCTATTACAAAAGGACTATGAGATCCTACTCTAGGATACTCTAAAATTTGTTCCTGATAGGTCACTGTGTCCCACTTGCTCCAAAAAAAAATTTTGTGATTGAAAAACAAACATGTATAGAACAGAGTGAGGACTATGTATTTACCATCTTGTACACCTGTACCAACATGATGGATCAGGGTTCTTCAAATCTGGCCTTTGAGGTCCACAGTCCTGCAGAGTTTAGCTGCAACCCTGTTGAAACACACCTGAACAAGCTAACCAGGATTCTTCAGGATTACTAGAAAATTACAGGCAGGTGAGTTTGGAGGTTGGAGCTAAACTCTGGAGATTTGAAGAACCCTGTGATAGATCAGGCTTCACTGTAGCAAATGTAGTAATGTTTTAGACATCATTGACAAGCATAAGCTCTTGTATGTCAATCAATAAAATAGGCGTTTTCCCAGATTTCTAGCTAGCAGCCCTAGCTCTGTAACCAGTGGAATCTGAAACTCAATTTATTTTATTTTATTTTTTTTACAGTAGAATGGTACTACAGAGGGCTTATTTCTGTGAAAATTTCAGGTTCGTATCTGGTCCCCCACCAGAGATATTCAACCCAAAAGTGAGGGGAAGTTTAAAAATAGCAGTTTCTCACACCCACAAAAAAATAAGTCTTTTTTTCTGTACTGCTTGGGGCACAAGGTGAGGGATCCCCTGGACAGGGTGCCAACCCATCACAGGGCACAATCGTGCACACACACACGCACTCATTAACACACTACGGATAATTTAGATGTGCCAGTCAGCCTACAATTCGTGTATTTGGACTGGCGGAAGAAACCCCTGAAGCACAGGGAGAACATGCAACACTAAGCCACCATGCCCCCATAAGAAAAGTTTCAAATCTGGAATGTTCTGCATGCACACTATACTTACCTAGATATCTCTTTAAAAAATTAAGACTGAGACTCAAACCCTTCCAGTTACAAATTGACCCTAATAGTGGAACTGTGAACATGAATGTGCAAAATGTTTATATATGTACAAGTACCTTGTAATGTCCTCCAAAGTTCTTGTTCAAGGAGCTAAGACTATCCTGACCCGAGATATTGATGTTTCCATAAATAGCTGTATAACCAAAATCCGTTGTGTGCCATGACACAAAGATGGCCGTCAGGGTTATACCAAGAGAAAAAAAATGGTGGTTTTGCAATGCCAATACATAGAGGTAATCACTCAAACACATTTAAAAAAAATAATAAAATAAAAATGGTAAATAAAACTTTACAATTATTGGACCACTTGAGATGGTTTTCTTTCCTGTTACTGCTGTCAGATTCATATATTCTCAGATACAATATTTACCGATACCTAGCTGGTTAACAAAAGCTAATTTGAGAGAAACTAGTTAACTAGTTAGTTAATGTCATGTAATTGTTTGTATATCTAATACCACTGAGAGTAACTGGCTTTGTTGAGCTAACCTGACAACATTTCTAAACAGAAATCTCATATCTCAAAAATCCTTATCTCATCCTCAAGTCATAAAACTACCGTGTGTGTGTGTGTGTGTGTGTGTGTGTGAGTGCATGCGTGTGTGCTCGCACCCTCATGTTAAGCCGGGAGCTTGATGCTAATGTCAGAGAGAGGTGAACCAAATGAAGCCTCTTCACATTCTCGTCTCCTGGGAGCTCTGACCACGCACATCTCCGCTTCCTGCTCCCTCTTCTCTCCTCACCTTTTCTCTTCTCTCTCACCTCTCTCCTTACAAAAACAGTTTTTTAGACTTCCATAAGCTAGCTTTAGACACACTCTTTTGCCTCTACTTCTTCCTTTACTGTCCTCGGGGAGACAGAGGTGAGACCACTGTCTCTAATCTGCTACTCAGAAAGCCTGTTCACTCTCTCCTTCATCCTCACCGTTAACCCAGCCGCCTAAAAACACACATTTACCTTTTAAGCTTGACAAAACGTTGTCTGGGACCGGTGGCCCCTCTGAGACACCATCAGTGTCCCACAAAGGGACCTGAGAGAGCTTTTATCCTGTGTCTGACCCCATAGTGTAATATCTTCAAACCAACTCTAACCTCAGTTACTGTTTTATATCATTTAGACATATAATAAAATAATAAATTAAAAAATTAATCTCAGTGTGTACAAATGTTATTCATATGTCAGCAATGTTTACTGATAAACTACAATGTTAGCTTCGTTAGTCTCTTAGCTTCTGTGCAAAACTGAAGCAAGAAGAAGCCCGTCTTGGCTAATCTAGTGCATATGGAGTTAGCAGGCACAACTGTATAATTAATTTCAGGCTGAAAAACTTTAAAAATGCTATAACACTTACAACAATTTACACCAAAAATGTGATACTTGTTTGCCAGAATAATGGATCAAGGTAAAATGATTCAAGTGCTTTATCAGAAATCAAATGAAATCTTAACTGTAGCATCCAGTATGTACACAAAACATAACACTTTTTTTTTGTCTCAGATACATGAATATAGTGCATGAAATAAACATCTAATTAATTGAAATCATCATGCCGGGATGACTTGTCTGTCATTTCGAATCATTTGTGTGGAATCCACGTGGGATAATTATTTTAGTGTTATCGGCATCAGTTGATTGCACATGACAAGTTAGTCACAACCACATAGACGCTTTGCTCTGCTTTCATCACCAAATCCCCTCCAGTGAGAAACACACAAACGCACCTCATTAATACACACTTAAAATATACAGTCCTTTTCAAATATTTACACCGTTGATTAATTGATTGATTGATTGATTGGTAGGTTTTTGTAACACAATAGTCATAATGGGATTGTAAGCCCACTTATAAAAAGTTTTTAAAGATATCTGTATGTCATTCTCAGGGTCTCTGGTTTACTGTCCATTTCACATATCCTCCTTTTTAATTCACAATAATAAGTCCTAATGTTATTCACTGTATGTACTTCAAATGCGTGAAGAGCAATGACACAAGATTCAGTCTCAAAGTCAGATCTTTGTGCTGTTCTAAGCTCGTTTTCAGGTATAATTAGGTTGGACTTTTCGTGAAAACCCTTGCAGGTTACCTGAAACTGGCATACAATCCCAAACATACAGTTTAAGGGCTATGCACATGACAACATGTACACTATGCTTCTCTCCTTCATACATAAGTATTCTTGTAAGGATCATGGCAAATGTGAGAAGTCTTTGGGCAATTAGTTAGCTAGTTAGCTAATAAATTACCAGGATACCTGAGGAAACATAATCTCTTTGAGATGTATTATAAAATGGCATTATTTATATATAGGCTCAAAGACATGCTTAGGTGACTCACAATTGAGTAAGGACTAGACAATGTAGATTTCCAAAAAGAAAGAGCACAATCTGACAAATAGCAAAACTAAAGTGTATATGACTGGCTAACACAACACAATGCACATTGGAAGTTACTTGTATATTAGTCTCAGATGCTTCACGTATAGGATCCAGAGGTCCTACGGTATTTTGTACACTTTTCTGGCCACAAGCTTCAGAATCTAACTGGCTCTCCACTTAGATATTGTTCACAGATTCCCATCTTTAAAAGTGCTTTGTGTGAAGCATGTGTATGTAAGTGGTAAGTAAACAAGATAGTCTCACATGTTGGCGTGAACTACCTACCCAAGGTCTTGGTTAGTATTCTGCCATGTGAGTTAAAATGTGTGTTTATTGATAAAACATATCAGAAAATCTCGAGGTCTGGATTGTGAGACTACTCGCATATTGCATGTAGCTGGAGTTGCCACTTATCTCTGATGAGGCTGCTTTGGCTTGAGTCAAAAACCTACTAATTTTTCTTTCTGTTACCCCACAAATCACCCCTACTGTCATGATGTCATTATTTTTTTCCCACTCCCATTTCTTTTACACCCTTCCCACTACTTCTTGAGGAAGCTCTTTCTTTCCTCCAACCGTTATGTAATTATCATTTCAAAAGCTTACTCTGGTAGAGCTCTGCAGGTTCTGAAGTGGCTTCGATTTCCACACAATGACAGATTGCTCCGTGATGTGACACTGTTTAGAGGTGCAGGACCAGGGCCAGTTTTTTTTTTTCTTATAAACTGCGTGTATGTGTAATTGTGATAAATCAGTTCTAGTGGAGAGCAGCCACGTGGCCTAATGCTTGCTGATGGCTCTGAAATATACATACGTGTAAATGTTATGCCTTGCTTGGAGTTATTAAGGCATGAATCAAGGCTGTATTTCAGGAGGTCGATCTGCCGAGTTTTCGTTTTTAATACCTACCTCAGAGAGGCTAACTCGAGCCAGATGTTCCCAGCAAAGAGCCAGAGAGACCTGGCTGGGCCTACGACCAAGAACATGCCGTGTTACACACAGGCTGTCCTCTGAAACAGACTCTCTGGGAATTGAGCAGACTATAGTAATTTAGTGTGAGTTATAACTGCTGATAAATATCATCTGACGTTTGGATCATATCAGCCTTGTAAGCAGGTTGAAATGGACTGCAAGACTCAATATCATACTTAATTTACATGCTGTAACATAAATGTTTCTTCATTATGGAATTTAAACTATTTCCAGTTGGGAAGTCTACATCGTAAATGTTGAAATTTTCTATTTTATATTTTGTTGGTGTTATTAAAATGTTCCTATTGGTGCATTTGATTCATTCATCTTTAGTAACAACTTTATCCTGGTCTGGGTCAAGGTGGATCCAGAGCCTATCCTGGGAGCACTAGGCAAGAAGCAGGAATATACCCTGGATGGGACACCAGTCCATTGCAGGACACCAATCACACCCTTGGGGCAATTCAGAATATCCAATCCACCATGGCATCACTGAATGGAAATTGCATGTTTCTGAAGGTTGAACTGGAAACCCAGACAAAACCCACACTGTCATGGGGCAACATGGAAACTTCCACATAAACAGAAACCCATGCTCAGGATTGAACCATGAGATGTGAAGCATCTCACAGTGCCAGATGCACCAACATGCCACCAGTTGGGTTTTATCTGCTTAAGCAGTGCCTCCATATCCATTCCATATGATGAGAATATGGAAATTTACCAAAATATCCAAAGATCCAAAGAAGTAAATTGGTGAAATTCAAACATTCTGCATGCTACACTGTTCAAATGTAAATTGCGTACATTGTACAAATGTTTGGGTTGATTTTGGCGAAATCAGCCGAAAATCAATTTCTATCTGAAATATTATATCAGCCATCCACAGGAAAGAGAATCGAATGTATCTTCAACTATGGGCCTGGTTTTCCAGTGCTGTTTTTATCGAGCTCTTGTCAAATTCCTCTCATGACAGTGTCACACACGTGGCCACTTTTAACACAGATGAAGAGGACCCTGCAATATTAACACATTTGAGCACGGCAGTAAGCACAGTGTAGTTTAAACAATTTCACTGACAATTTCTACAGTCCCTATAGAGTCATATTGTCTTGTTAACTAGCTAGAATAGCTTCCTAGCAGTATAGCATTTTGTAACATGCATTTGGTTATTTTAAAAGAAGAAATTGAATTAGATCGCAATACTTTCCTGGATAAGTTCTGCCCTTGGTGATTATAGTCATATCAGTTTATTGCCTTGGGCATTGAATGACTCAACTAACAAGCTTTATAAAGCTGATAAAGTGATCGAATGCCCATAAAGATAATGACATGGGTTCTCTTAAGGGGATAGGTCAATGGGTATTGCAACACGGCCTGGAGGTTCCTGGTGGGTCGTTTTTTTTCAGTATTGTGCAATTCATGGCATTTAAGATTTTCACTGAATTTGGAATCTGGAGCCCAAAAATAGCCCAAATGCAACTAACTATATCTAAAACTTTCATGGCATTTCATTTCAATTTCAGGCAGGAAGTGGCTGAGTTCTGGTCGTTATCAAGCCTAAAATGCAGTCTTGACAAGATTAAGTAGTGACATCAAGATTCAGAAAATCAGAAAGTGTGGGCATTTCTCTGGCGTGTGTAAAATGTTCATACACCGCTAACATTCTTGGCATCTCAACACAATGGCATCGGCGTTCCCTTTAGCTCAGATATTCATACTGACTCGCACTTACACGCACCTCCATCTGTTCTGAGAAAAGCCCTCCAGCCTTTCACACGCACAAAATCTTTTATCTTTAATCAACATCGCACAGAAGCACACCTTTCTGCAAATAACTTCGTCTTGCACTTTTCCTGTTTGCCTGACACGTAAGAAAAAACACACAATAATACTAAACCTGTTCCAATTTGGTGTAAGCTGTAAACTGTTTAATTTGTTAGTAAAGTGATTTCAGTTTTGAAATACCTTAAACTCAGACATACTAAAGCATTTAGCTGTTGTAGCAACATGGTCTCCGACTTGCAAATGAGTAACAACCCAAATAGAAGAGATACGTAGGTTAAGGTAAGTTTTATGTATGAATTTAAACAAAAAAAAATCATGATATCGTTTGAATCCCTCCATCAGAATAGAGAAAAATGCGAGCTCATTGACTTGGTTGTTGGTGTCAGACTGGCTGGGTTGAGTATTTCAGAAACTGCTGATGGATTGGATTGGATTGGATTGGATTGGATTGGATTTCCAATCTTCAGCTTCCAGTTTCGGTGAGCCTGTGCCCCCTGTAGCCTCAGATTCCTGTTCTTGGTTGAGAGGAGGGGAAATTAATATGGTCTTCTCCTGTTGTTACCTATCCACCTCAAGGTTTTGTGCATTTTGAAATGCTTTTCTGCTCACCACGGCTGTAAAGAGTGGTTATTTGAGTTATCCTAGCCATTATACTCTGAAATCTCTCTCATCAACATCCACATACACCCGTAAAACCGATTTTTGTAGACGTGTTTCTTGACAACATTACTTTGAAGAAGAAGATAAAAGATCTAGCAACCTTGAACTTAAAATTAATAAGCTTTATTCTACTGAAAGGATGAGGGGCTCTAAAAGAGGCATTCTGCTAATCAACACATGCTAGCAGCACTGTAGCAGACAAAATACACCAACACACACACACACATGCACAAAGAGAGTAGCCGTGGCTGGCTAATCAACTCATACACTATTTATGATCACAAACAAGGGGCAAGAAAGTGAGAGAAAGATGAAATAAAGATTAAAAAAAACATGTCAATCCCAGATCCCTCCTTGTAGCTCTTCTATTCACTTCATGTTTACTTATGATGTACAAAGGCGGGAATCGTCATAGCAAATCCCCTGATTTATATATTTTCTTCATGCCGGCTGCTTTTAAAAAAAAAAAAACCTCAAACAAGAATCAAACGGAATATCAAAGCACAGAGGAGAGAAAGAGTGAATATGTACGTTTTTGTGTAAAATAAACATTTTGACAGCACGTTGATGGCCGCTGAGCCGAGTGACGGAGTTTGCTTGATCTCTGAGTGAGAGTTGATTTGGAGGAAGGTGAAAATGTGGCGGGAGGTGAAATCGGGCCTTCGCGCACTCCCGACTTCACACGGCATAGCAAATTGACTCCGACTCCGCAGCCATAGTTACAGTTATAATTAACAAAGTTTATTCTGCCTAATTACCGCGATTGGTGAGTCTCCTGATTTGCATTCTTTCTCACATTCCGGCTTGTCGATGATACGGTATAAATTAAGGCGTTCGTTAACGGGTGGGAGGGCACCTCGGTGCACAGGACGTCATGCCACGCTGCTCCGTTTGCATTTAGCGAGGTAGAAGTAGCGTGAAGGTTTCACGAGGCTCGCGAGGGGAACCGGCGTTCAAACCAGAAGCAGAACAGTACGCTGATTAGTTTCTCTGGGCCAGGAGTTTCACTTCGAACATTCAGGCCACAAGAGGAAAGAGAGAGATTGATGTGATGTAAAGGCACATACGATATGGTATTACTTTGATGGCTTATTTTAAGTTGTTGTCTAAATAAGTAGGAAAGTCTCTGGTCGACTTTAGGCCGATGAGTACTCCTACTCCTAGAAAGCAACTGAAAATATCTTGACGATAAGCAAACCTATCTACAGTTTCCCATTACAAGGTTACAATAAACCAAAATTTTTCTAGATATTTTCCACACTTTCAAGCATGTATTCCTAGAAATAAGCAAAATTATCTTCCAATAGAATAAGAAAACAGTGTGAAATGAGGTTTTCGTAGAAATTTTCTTGTCCGACTTATTATAATATAACCTAACGTCAGGCAAGGAAGTTAAGAGAAATAATTACATAAGGCAAAAAAAAGTGCAACTTGTTACTGAAATGATGCAAAAGAGAAGAATCCTAATCACTACCTTTTTTTTTTTTTTTTGCTCTCTCATTTTAGTGCACTAACGAAGCTGTTGGCTGGAAGTCAAGGTAGGGAAGGAGAGAGAAAAAGAAATAGATCTCAGAGGAGGCAGAGAGGTGAGGAGTAAGAGAGTAGGAAAGCGAAAAAAAGAAGCGAGAGAGAGAGAGAGAGAGAGAGCGCAAGAGGAATGTGTGAGGGCATGGGAATGGTGGTGTGACGATGCTCAGCAGCGAGACTTTGGCTGCGTTTAAAACACTCGGCCGAACAAACCCAACAAACTGAATGACGATAGAGACGTGGATAGAGTCGTGACCCGGACTCTTTGTACATGTGTGTATGTGTGTGTCTATGTGTGTGTCACTAATTATTTATTTACTCCTGGAGTCTAAATCTGGGTCACTGGACTCCCTATCTGCCCCCCTTCACTCTGAACTCCTTTTGTCTCTATTCTGAGTATTATTTGATTTTTTTATTTGATTTTTTTTTTAATACCCTTGTATGAAAAGCGCTACACAAATAAAAGGCTGTCATCATTATCAACATTACGCTGATGAGAAGAGATTTTCGAGCTCATCAGACCAATGATCATATTTTACCCACAACCAGATACTATTCTCCATCCTATTTATCACTAAATTGATGAAATTTGAATATTACTTAATATGAAAATCTCTCTGATTAATTACAAATTCATTCCATGGACATAACCAGCCTTTCACATGCAAATGTCCTCTGATTAATACCATTATGTAAATTTTAAAAAAATGGCACCGTCTACATTTAAATACATTTGCAATGTGCGAGTTCTTGTGCAGTACTGAAGACGCGGTGTCTCAGCAGCTCCTCCAGACTTCTATAAGGTAAGCGTGGATTAGCATATGGATGAGAATCGCTCTCACTGACCCCAGATCAGATCTACAAGCTCAAACCGGCATCCTTACACTCAATCCGGCGTGTCTTGGGACAGATCTGACAGCTGTACTCAATATTCATGGCCTCACTGTGTGCACAAAATATAAAATGCAGCGTTTCCTTGGAAGCGCTTGTGTGTTTTTGCAACTGGATGTTTTATATACGGAGGACAATAGTGGGTTTAGTGGATAGGTTTAAATCACCATTCTGATTGGTCAGATGGTGATGATTAATTTTCTATAACAGGAGTTCTTACAGTTGTGCCGCATGTATTAGTGAGTTCATTGTAATATGTTATCGTTCCTATAGTAACGACTCATTCACAGGAGTCTGAAGGAGTCTCCAGTGTCAGTGCTTTGTAACAGACAGTAATTTTTCCTCCGCTGGAAAGTCTTTCAGTGGATGAATTTGCATTTTCGGATTTTCAGCACCATGACAATAAGTGACAGAAAATGACAGTCTTATTATCTTAAAGATAGTGAGAAGAAAAAGAGGCTGGTGAGGTAATGACTGTTTATAGCTGATATAAGTAGCAGCTAATTGTTAATTTGTCTCATGGACATAAACTTCTTCTTCTTTCGGCTTTTCCCTTCAGGGGTCTCCACAGCGAATCATCACTCTCCACCTATCCCTATCTTC
>CM074946.1:28806075-28811075 GCA_037577455.1 Pangasius macronema
ATGGCCGCTCTCACCACTGTCTTGTACACCTTCCCCTTGATTCTCGCTGATATTTTTCCATCACACAGAACTCCTGATACCCTTTTCCACCCCTTCCAACCTGCCTGCACTCGCTTCTTCACCTCTAAACAGAAAAAAAATGTGAATTTTTGTTCTTTAATAAAGAAAAACATTTTTAATCCTTGACGAATTACTGTGCTATAAGTGGTATTAATATACACATGACATGATTTGGCTCAGAGCCACCACTGCTGTCAGATCTGCTGTTATAGAAAACTAATCCACACCTTTTGACCAATCAGACCAATCAGATTTGAGGAAACATGGCCTTCTCACTTACCAGGTGAACACTTATGGGAGATTTTGTAGCGATAAGTTAAGACATGTTTCTGTTGTATTTTTCCTTTAATTTGTCAATCACTTCTATATATTTTAATGAATAATGTCCTTAAAGACAATTCCCTCATTCTGAATTCTGCACGAAAACTGGATAAACAGGGCCAATATGCAGCCTGTATAAACAGAAAGTTAATTAACGATGTGTTAATTGAATACAAGGTCTATAATTGTTGTACTACGAGCATAAACATCGTCGTCTTCAAATATTATTAATGCGTCTTTTTGGTTGCACCTATTAGAGATTCTTGTCTGTGAGTTAATTTCATTATGCTAATGAGCCCTCATCCTAACAGAACCTAGGCTTTGATCCATGTTAATTGTCATGATCTTCAAAGACAAAGTCACCGCTTTACTTTTAAATGAATTTTACATTTTTTTTAAGCAATCATATGGAAATGAGAGGCATGTAATTAAATTTTTATGATGTGCCTCGCTATTTCTGACGGGATGAAGTCAGCAGCGCTGGCTAGGTTTTTTCGCTTTGCCGTTTAACAGGCGGGAAAGTGAGAGTGGAGAGAGAAGGAGAGAGGATGCAAAGATTAAAGAAACTGCATATCCAAGACTTAATTTGTACTGATAAACTTTAGGCTTTAATATGCTCTTTTGTGTTCACAGCATGAAATCATCGCATGAGAAACTTTTTCCCCCCTCTCGTTCTATCTTTTTCTCTCTTATACCCCCCCCCCCTTCCCCCATTCCTTTTCTCTCCCTTTTAACATTTTTCTCCTGCTTCTCGGTTTCTCGTGAGTGCCTGACATGCAAGATGGTTTTGATAGTGTGTGTGTGTGTGTGTGTGTGTGTGTGTGAACCTGCTGAAGACGTTAAGGCAGGAGGAAGATCATGCACTTGAGAATATCACACAATCTTAAAAGAAAACTTGAACACCCATAACTGCACTAACCTGGGTGAAGGCAAGATCAGAAAATATCTAGATGACTAAGTTTTGCAAATGTGTTTTCTTCAGCTCTAATAAGCATGTGTGTGTGTGTTTGTGTGTGTGTGTGTGTGTGTGTGTTTCTGCGAGCGCTGTGTTTTGGCTTGGACTCCTTCAGGCTTAATTACACCCTGATGGCATGCTCCTGATTTTGGCAGCATGGCCTGGACTCATTTCCTTATCTACCTAATGTCCGAAATTTAACTATTACTCACAACAGGCATTTCGGCGCGTCTGATGGCCGGGTGCGATTGGCGCGGCTGATAACTCACGGGAAAAGAGAATCTGGCAGCATCTCAGCTGCCTTAGGTTAATTACGTCAGTCATGTAGTGGGAAAATACCAGCAGCACCAAAGCTCTGAGTAAACTAGTAATCAGTGTAATCAAAATCAGAGGGTTTAGGTCTTAAAGAAGTTGTTCTGCCAAAAGTGAAGTTTACACTATTTTCCCCTCATCGCAAATGGACTCAATCACTCAAAACATGTTTAGTGTTTGGAGTTTTACACTAAAGCTAAAAGGATGAGGTTATAGCCACCAGTTTGGCATCATACACTTTCCTCAAGTTGTTAAAGGTGTTTAGTGATTATTTCATGTCAGAACACTGGGTCCATACTTGGTAGAACCACCTTGGGCTCCAATTACAGCCGGGATATATCTTCCGAGATATACCTCTGTCAGCTTTTGAATACTGGATCCTGATATTTTTCAGCTTTGATAGGCTTTTTCAGCAAGAGGTCAGGACTTTGACTGGGTCATTCATGGTTGAACCACTCAAGGTAGCTTTCACAGTACACCTGAGGCCATTTTCTTGTTGGAAGATCAAGATGACATGTCTCTTAAAGACAGGTGCAAGCTCTACAATTTCTAGAACTTGTAGAATTGCCCTGTATCTGCATGGCTTTTGCCATCATATCTGACCAGTTTCCCAATCTCTGCTGATGAAAAGCATCCCCAAAACATTATGCTACCACCACCAAAATGATACTACCACCCCCTTGCTTTACTCAGGGTGAGGAGCCTAGACCTCAGTCATCACACACTTTCCTCAAACCTCATCAGGTTGTTAAAGGTGGGATCAGCAATTTTTATATCAGATCACCCCCTGGGTCAATACATTGTAGAAGCACTTTTGGCTACAATTACTGCTGGAAGTGTTGTGGGAAATGTCTTTCACCTTTGAAAAATTGAATCCTGATATTTTTCAGAGTTATCTGGATTTTTCCGCATTTCGACTGGGTCATTCTAACACATTCCGGTTCTTGGTTTTGAACCACACCGTGCAGCTTTCACTAGGATTGCCCTGTATTTATCACTAGGATTCCCCTGTATTTGCCTCTCTTTTTCCCTCAAATCTGACCACTTTCAAAGTCCCTGCTAATGAAAAGTATCCCGACAAAATGATGTTCCCATGCTTCACTTAAACTCAGGGTGATGAGCCCAGACCTCAATTATTACACTTACTTCAAACCTCATCAAGTTGTTAAAGGTGGGATCAGCAAGTTTTATTTCAGATCACCCCTTAGGTCAGTACTTGGTAGAACCACCTTTGTTTCCAATTATAGCTGGAAGACTTCTGGGATCTGTCTCTATAAGCTTTGCACATCTGGATCCTGATCTTTTTCAGATTTGATCAGATTTTTCTTGGCTTCAGCTGGGTCCTTCTAACACATTCAGGTTCTTGATTTTGAACCATTCCAGTGTAGGTTTTGCAGTATGCTTGGGGCCATAATGTTGTTGAAAAAATGAGCATAAAGAGTTTCTTGAAGACAGGAGCAAGCTTTTTTTCTAGAATTGCCCTGTATTTGCATCTGTTTTTTCCCCTCAGATCTGACCAGTTTCCCAGTCCCTGCTGATGAAAAGCATCCCCACAAGATGATGCTACCACCATCATGCTTCACCTGATCCCAAGCTGATGCTAGTTCACCAAACTAGCACTTTGTGCCAAGGCTAAACAATTCAGTTTTGGTCTCATCAGACCAGAGAATAACTAGGGACTCCAACATTCCTCTTGCAACATTTCTACAAAGCCCAGCTTTGTGAACTGTCCAGCTTCTCCTGTCTGAGCTGTGGATTTCACCATCTTCTTCAGAGTTACCCTTGGCCTTTTTGTTGCCTCTCTAAATAACGCGCTATTTACCTGGTCACTGACTTTAAAACATGGGGCTGCACAGGACACATAATGTTTGGGATATTTTTGATCCTTTTCCAGAACTTTGTCCCAGACTTGTTTTGGTTGGTCCTTGGTCTTCGTAATGAGCCTAGGAATCTAGGCTTGTGGACGTGGCTGTGGAGAGGACACTGAAGCAAAGTGCTGTACTAGCTTCCTTCACTGAACCTCATCTAAAGTTTTGGACTGTAACTTCATACAATCATAAAAAGACTTGCTTATGTGGATATTGACACACTGTTATGTTGTTATGTTGAAATACAAATATATTTATTTTTTAAAAATTAAAAAGGCATATTTTAATTTTAGCTAAACTATACTTTTAAGATCTTTCAGCAGTGAATTCTTGTGTTATGTTACCTTAGAAAATACATTGAATATTTTAAAATGAGTTTATATTTGCATAAAATCTTTAATGCAGATTTATTTAAAATTAACATGCTACATTTAAACATATTTTCAACATTTCAACACTAGAAACTGATTAAAAACAACAACAAAACAGCGTATAAATAACTCCAGGTTTGAACATGTGGGTTAGACCTTTAGAACAGTGTGTTTAGTGTGTGTGTGTGTGTGTGTGTGTGTGTGTGTGTGTGTGTGTGTGTGTGTGTGTGATAGGTGAATAGAGGCCAGATGGTCTTTACCTTTTGATACCGTATTAGATACACAAAGCCTCTTACACGCGTGATCCAAATCCCCCTATCTGAGTGCTTAACTACAGGCCAGATGTGCCCAGGTAATGTGTGTGTGTGTGTGTGTGTGTGTGTGTGTGTGTGTGTGTGTGTGTGTGTGTGTGTGTGTGTGTGTGTGTGTGAGAGAAACGAGGGTCAAGTCTGTCAGAGTGTGTGAGTCTGAGCAGAGCATGTTGGCGTGTAGGAGTGTATGGGTGCGGAGTGTGTGTGTGTGTGTGTGTGTGTGTGTGTGTGTAAAGGGAGAGGGAGTGAGATCTGAGAACTGAGTGCTGATTGAGTTTCAAAGAGTCTGGCAGCATTGGCTGTGGTGTGAGGCAGACAGCCAGGAGATGTTACACACACACACAAAGACACTCTTCCCAAACACACACCCCTCCATAAAGAGAGTTTAATACTCTCCCACACACCCTTAACGAGTATTTAAACACACATTCACAGCCTCCTCTAAAGAGGTGCCAATATTTCATCCTGTCCCTGCCATCCCGGTAAGAAATCTTCCTTCTCTGCTTCACTCATGTGCAGATATTATCCAGAGGAATTGCGGTGAACTTCACTCCCACTTCCAGACCTGGCCGAGAAGGAGACTGCTTCTCCTCAGTGCTGCCATTTTGACCTTAACTGTAGTGTTAATTGTAGTGTGTGTGTGTGTGTGTGTGTGTGTGTGTGTGTGTGAAAGAGAAATAGAGAGAGAGAGAAAGTGTGTACAGTAGTCTGAGTACATGATAATGTTTATATTTCACCAAAAAAACTTTACTGCCACTCAGACGTACTGCCACTCTGTTATTCCTGGCACTGTTTAGGATAA
>CM074946.1:28816075-28818896 GCA_037577455.1 Pangasius macronema
CAATTTTGGCTAGAAATGCAAGCCGGACTGATGTCATTTCCTGCGATGTAAATTCGTTTAAGCGGGTGCGCTGCTAAAATAAGTGAAGCAGAGCATCTCCAGACAACGAGAGAATCCTGATAAATCTATTGATTCCATGAAGATTGCCTTAGAAGGACACTTTCTGGAAATATCAGGCAAGACAGCATGAACATTTGACGTAAAGAGAGAAAGAGGAGAGAGTGGAGTGGACAATCATGGCGATTTCCGTGCATTTCCCAGGAAATAAAATGTAACAGGAAACAGGCCGAGCACTTGAGTCAAATATGAACATCCTTTTATTTGAAGATACAAAATGCAGAAATGAAGGTGTAAAGAGCCTGTGTGTGTGATTGGGAGGGTGTGTGTGTGTGTGTGTGTGTGTGTGTGTGTGTGTGTGTGTGTGTGTGAGAAAACGAGCCTCCTCTCAGGTTCTCATCGAAAGAGGCTCAGGTGTCTAATGTGAACCTGAGAAAATAGAGGCTGCATATTTTCAGCCCAGAAATGGCACTCTGCATACAGATAATTGAATTTGCAGCCATCTTACCTAGGCGTCTCGTTGCCTTATGGAGATTAATTACTATTAAAACCGCACAAGCGCTCACACACGCGCTCACACGCACGCTCACACGCTCACACTTGACACGGTGCTGTCTGTTCTTCCCTTGTTTCCATGACCAGGATGGAAAGAAATGCACCAAACAAAGAATCCTAGACGCCGATCCTTATCACTGGTGTAGCCTACATGCTGTTCGTTAATGGATTTCAGGCTCATTATGTGGCATTAAGAGCTCTGCCAAACTGTAAAACATACAACGTGGGGAAAGATAAGAACAACATTGCCTTTAGGGGATTTCTTTAAACGCAGAGGCTTTCTAAACCCGGCCCTGTCACTGAAGTTAGCATCAGCTTCCCAGGCTCACAGAAACCGGACAGATTGAAGATTGGAAAAACATCGCCTGGTCTTTTTTCCCAATCTTCAACTGAACAGCCCACTCTAGGCTCAGACTCCTGTTCTTGGCTCTCAGGAGTGTAACCCGATTTCATCTTCTCCTGTTGAAGCTCATCCTCCTCAAAGGTTTCAAATGTTGTGCATTCGGAGATGCTTTTCTGCTCACCACGGTTGTAAAGAGTGGTTATTTGAGTTACATTGCCCTCCTGTCAGCTCTACCCAGTCTGGCCATCCTTCTCAGGCCTCTCTCATCAACAAGGTGTTTCTACTTGCACGGTTTTTGTTTTTCACACCATTCTGTGTAAACTCTAGTGTGTGTGGAAATCCCAGGAGATCAGCAGTTTATTAAATACTCAAACCAGCCCATCTGGCACCAGCAACCACGTGATCGTCAAAGTCACTCAGATTACTCAGATTTTTTTCCCCATTCTGATGTTTGATGTGAACCTAAACTCTAGCTCTTGACCTGTAACTGCATGGTTTTATTCACCACTTGATTGGTTGATTGGATAATTGCTTGAATGAGCAGGGGTAAAAGTCGTCAGTGAGTGGATGTATAGACAGTAAAGATACAAGACATTTTAAACACAGGAAAATAACTTAAAACATTCATCAGCACTCAGACAACAGCATTTTATCCCAGTCCCAGTCCACTATACGTAATTACACTTCCGAAACTCTCGTTATTTTTGCGTTATTGTAGGACCTCACCCGTGAAATATCATTTGTCATGAAATATTTGGCACATTCCAACAGGAAGTTGCATCATCCAAGTTCTATTCTCATTCTATCTTCTTCATTTTCATTTTTTGCATATTTTCATTTATATGGTGATATTGACTGACATGGTCACTTTGCTACCTAAACGATACATAAATTGAAACGTAAATTCTTAATTTAATGTATTCGTGCCATTAGCATGGATGTTAGTTAACCCCGTTTGATGTATTTGCTACTTCTGTGCTAAAAATCCTGTCAACCCTTTTACTCATATAAGAGCAAAATGCAAATAATGCAAAGAAAGCTTGTAAAAAATGATATCGTTGCCTGTTGAATATGAATAAATGCATGTTTCCTGAGATTCAGTGTTAAAAAAAAACTTACAAAGATTTACAAGTGCTAAATAACACTATAATTGTTGTTGTGCTATAACCCATATGTTGCTGAGCCTCAAGCACTGGATACATAAAATGAATGGAAAGTCCTTGCTTTTGATATCTTAATGAACACTAATACAGGAATGAGAGAACTGAAGGCAGATTAGCATGCTAATCCGAGATGCTTGGTGTGTATAAGTTAGCATTACTCATCTTAATTAACCTCAAAACAAGAAAAAAGGAAACACTTTTTACAGAAAAATAATCTTCGATAATGTGTTTTCATTTAGGAGGGATATGATGTTGAAATTACATTTTTTTAATGGTTAGCTAAGCTTACAGTTTACGATTTAAGCTATTTATTTATGTGTATGTATGTATGTACCTTAGATATCTTCAATCTCGGATCTAGCTGATTGCTCCGTTGACAAGCATTGGCTTTCCCACAAACCTGTCCCTTTCCAAAATGGTGGATATGTTGAACTATAGCAATAGCATCTACTATTTTCTTATACCTAATAATGGCTAAAGGTCTCAGCATACATAACATAGAGATGATGTGAGCAAACGGATGTCTTCTGGAGGCTCGTCATCTTCTACACATGGTAGCTAGATGAATTCCACGGATGAACTTGCTACATGACCAAGACTGTGATTGACCAGTACAAGCGAGGCATGCCCTCTTCTTCTTCTTCTTTCGGCTTTTCCCTTCAGGGGTCGCCACAGCGAATCATCACTCTCCACCTATCCCTAT
>CM074946.1:28818996-28826496 GCA_037577455.1 Pangasius macronema
ACTTTCATACCTCTTCTCTCCAGCGCAAACCTCCACCTCTCCAGGTTTTCCTCCACCTGCTCCCTGCTCTCACTACATTTCTCAGGTACTTTTAATACTGCCACCTGCAGTACTAGAGCACACGTGCTTGTGTTCACTCCACTCTCGCAGATGTCATTTCCTGTTACGTACGCTGAGGACTTAGCCTCTGCTTATATGATTTGATGTAATGAATGAAACAGGTTCTGCTCTTTTTTCGGCAGTGCTTTCACAGCTGAGGTCTACAAACACACACACACACACACACACACCTCTCATTTTAACACTCCTGTCTTAGCTGAAGCTTTCAAGCACAGCTCAGGAAAGTGCTAAAACTGTGATCACCTCAGGGCCTGAAGCTGAAGTCATTACACACCCTGGCGCTGAAGCCAGATTACTCCAACAACTTCCTAATAAAGGTGGTCTCTGAGGTGTAGCACCTGAAGAGAGCGACACAGACATGGTGCAATCCTTCCGAAAATTAATGCAACACCCAAAACGCTGGAATGACGTGACTAATTAGCCCTGAAGATTGAAAACACGGCAGCACTTGTTATCTCTAGATCCTCCATTCGACAATCGATCCATTGAGCAATTGACGGAAAGCATACCTCAGTGTAAGGTGGATGGAAATCTAATGACATCAGTGAAAATGAAACTCAATGCTCAGAAATACAGGAGGAAACAAAAAGATGGAAGGAAAAGTATTGAAAAACCGGATCCTGTCCCTCTTGTAGAGCCACGGAGCCTGGTGCTGAATCAGGACTCGTACCTTCCCGGTCAATCGATTGTCCGTCAGTGCGGGGACGCAGGGGCCGGGTTTCGGGTTACCAACTGCATCAGGGAGTGTCCCCAGGTACCGCAGATGCATTTCATATCACGCCGTCATACGTTGATTGCCCAAGCTCAAGCTGTCTCAGGGGACATGTAGGGAGGGAAGTGGTAACCTGATTTTTAACACACCTGAAAATAAAATACATTTTACATTTTTAGCAGATCTTATCCAGAAGTGAATTAAAGTCTCTGTCAAAAAACATCTTCATGCTAGTACAAATAGGCTTAGTTAGTAAAGCTTGTGTAGCTTTACTTAATTGTTTAGTGACGAAGTGACTCTTCAGCCTTCATTTGAAGACAGCCAGTGACTCAGCTGTCTTAGGGAAATCCGTTATGAATTCAGACCTGTCATTCTTCATTCATTTTGCATAGGAGCTCCTCATTTTAACATTGGAGTAATAACTCAAATTATACCAAAAAAGATCTTGTTTTTCCCCAATAATGAGTGTAACCAAATACATATACAGTCACACAGTTCTATATGTGACCAGGTCTCCTCAGGGGTTTAAGAAGTCTCCCAGCGACAGGTCCTCCTCCCTGAAAATCAATAGTGCTGAGTGAGAGTGCAGCGAGAGCGAGAAGCGAGGCCATATGGACAGGGATACACTCGCCTTCTCAGGTTGAGCCCTGATTCACTGACCAGCATGAAGCCCTGACACTCTGTTCATCTCTCTGTCCTGTGCACCTTCCGTCCCCAGCGTTGATGCACTATCTCGAATGTCAGGCTGCATGCGAGAGCCAGCTGTCACCCTGCAATGGCAGACGACAGGCCCGAACCCTGCCTCCATCTCCATCCAGCTTGATTCTCGCACACAGCGATTGATCACACATCAGAAAATGCGAAATATTGAACGCTCTTGCTCGTTCTCCTACCCTCGGTTTGAGTGCGAGGAGGACAAAGCAGGTACGTCGAGCAAGTGGTGCTTCTTCTTCCCGGATGTTTCGGAGAGGAACGCACATAAACAGGCGCCCTTTCCATTCCTGACCAGACAAAGCTCCATCTGCATCCATACAAAAGCTCCGGCGCTGATTGCCGTGCCACTAGTGAATGATCAAAATACAGGAGCACTCAGATGCATTCAGGCTCGCCCCGTTCTTTCCACGTGCACGTGCCTGATGTTTCCTCTCTCGCCGCACAATTCTAAAGACGCCGGTCTCCGGCACAGGAAAAGAACCCAAACATTATCTCTCTGGATGAGGGAGGGAAAAAAGAAGAGAGAAAAGAAGGGGCATAAAAATAAAGCTTTGTAAAACGCTGATGTGAATCTCGGGTAAATAGCAGCCCCGGGTGCCGCCTATTCCGCAGGGAGAGAGGAGCAGAAAGGTAGCAATCAATATTGAAACACAGAAATTAAAGCATTTAGAGGCATAATTAGGGTGTAGGCTGTCTTTCACACCTGTACAGCGCGGGGCCTGCCAGCCGCACACATCTGTCTGCCTGCACCTGCCAAGCACCTGCCGTCGCCTCAATGCACTCTGATTAGGGCGCTAGGGAGCGCGAAGAGGGAGCGAGAGGAGGGCGCAAGAGAGAGAGAGAGAGAGAGAGGTAGAGGGACACCGCCTCCCCGCTCCTGCATCAGCCTTATTCCATGCTCATTTGTGTGAGGCAGGTGCCGGCGGTAATATGCGGCCGAGACACACATGACTGCCTCCTTTATGCCTGAGTTACTGCTCTCTCTTCCCGGCCAGAGCGAAGCTGAAGGATTAATGCAGGGATGTGGGAGCTTCTTGCTCTCTTTCTCTCTTTCCCTGTCTCTCTCTCTCTCTCTCTTTCTTTCCGATGCTTTTACCAAATCCCTCCCTGAGCGATTTGCATACCTAATTCCTCGAACCCGCTAGGAGAGGTGGATGGATGGATGGATAGATGGATGGTTTCCTACTTTTTTTGCCTCTACACCTTTCAACATTTCTCAACATTTTATTTTCCTTAACTGTTAGCTCTAAAACATGTTTAGCACCATGTAATATATACAAGGCTTGTTTTTTTTGTACTAGCCAAGAAATTGCCTTTGTAACTGTAATGACCAAATTGAAATCAAGTAACATAAGCACCCCAAATGACCCTAGATTATGTCTCTGATTATGTCTACGTTCACACTAGTAAGTGACAAGTCGCTTGTGATGCTTGTTGTTTGTCTCTTGTGGGTGTGTAGCGAATAGTTCGAATCATTTTATCTTACAACAGAAATAGTTCTGTACATCAGAGCTACGCTATCACTACATACCCTTCATGTACCATAGCTAGTGTTTGTGAAACAATTGTTGGCTTTAAAATATGATAATTTGGCTGCAAACTGTTTCTAAATAGCCCCAAAAAAATGACCACCCAATGGACTAGCTTTTTTCATATGAAACCTTGTTCCAAAACTAGCCCAGTTTGGTGCAAAAACCACAACCCTGGCAACCCTGGCAACCCTGACAATCAGCAATTTGAAATTAAATTTTTCTTAATTCTGTGCGAATTACTTATGATGCAATAAAGACTTGCTCGATTGATTCCTCGGACCAAATATATGGCTTGTTTGGTCCAATGTTTCTTTAGTTCTCCACTCACAATATTAGTTCCTAAGAAAACTTCCAAAACTCGGTATATCCTGTGATATATCCACACACACACACACACACACACACACACACACACACACACACACACACACACACAGTGTAAACCCATATGAGGATGGNCCTCTCAAGGTTTCTTCCTATCACCATCTCAGGGAGTTTTTCCTTGCCACCGTCACCCTGCTTGCTCATCAGAGATGGCACACATACACACACACACACACACACACACACACACACACATACACTTCACTATACTTTTGTTTGTGTATAGCTGCTTTGAGGCAATGACATTTGTAAAAAAGCGCTATACAAATAAAAATTGAATTGAATTGAATATCCTGTAACAGTGATACCAGAATATGATAAAAACGCATATTGTAGATGCTGCAAATTAGAAATGCACGAACACCACGGTGAACTCATTTCCTATGCAAAGACTGAGAAAAAGAAGAAAAATGCATCTCTCTTTTCCAGTGCCTGAACTATTTTAGGTGTTTATGTGGCTTTTGAGATGTATTTGGGTTGAGACCTGGCAACCCTGTTTGTTGCACTGTCACTTTCCACTGTCACAGAAACCACGGATCCATGTTGGGCACGTACATAGGAAATGAGTAATCGCTTTCGTGTCATCGTAGCAAGGGGTTAAAAATCGGAAATGCTACGGCTTAACCATAAATTTTGTCACCTTTGGGTTAAAATCTAGATATATTCCCTTCAGTTGTCTGATGCTAAAAAGTCACCTGACTTTACAAATATGCGATTAGAAAGAAATGTCATGCTGTTTGAAAATGCAGTGATGAGAAAGTGAAGCTTTTTCTTTTGAAATGTGGAAACTCTATACAGACTAATGCTTAAAAACCAAGCTTAATCGCTAACAATAGAACTGCGCCTATCAGCGGAGCTACTTTCACCTGTCTGCTTTCACACAGGAACCATTCAGCGGTGGGTCACGACCCTACAACAGGCTCCAGACCTTCCTCTATGAGCTAAATCGAACATTTGGGCTCGTTAAACACCCACGCGAACACCTTGTCATTTCGAAAGCGAACAAGAAAGAAAGTGAGTCCACTGTGCCTTCTGCCTGTGCCTCTTTTTTTCCTCCCATTTCCCTCTCTCTCTCTCTCTCTCTCTCTCTCTCTCTCTCCTCTTCCCCTGGAAACTAATAGGATCATTCTCATTCTGCTGGAGCCATTCAACAGTTACAAAATCACCATCTGTGTGTGTATTAACCTGAGCCTGTGGAGAGCTCGCCTAGGCAAGGTACGGCGGCTCCTCTAATGATTCTTAATCTTTTCTTTAATTAAATCGTGCAGCCAACCTGAAAAATCTATCTTAATGCAAATGAGCAGGCCCCCTTTTTGGCATTTGCTTACCATAATGCACTAATAAGGTTAATTTAATAAAAAATCTGTTCCAGTTTTTAGAGATAATTGTATGTTTTCTTGATCCATTTTGTGCAGAGAGATGCTTGTTTTGCGGGGATTGCAAGTAGGAGGTGGGAAGGGGAAGCTACGTGTGGCGTGGCATGTCCATATGTGTGTGTGTGTGTGTGTGTGTGTGTGTGTGTGTCTCTGTGTGGCACTTCTGGGCTAGATTTAGCCGTGAAAAATAGAATTTTAAGGAATTGAAAATGTATCGGACACACACAAGTGCTGCATTATGCCCTTCTGCTTTTTACTTTTTTTTTTTTTTCCATCAGCTTTCATTATAGACAAAAATAACAAAACAAAGGAACGGAAACCTCTGTAGGGCTTGTTTAGTTGGTCACTCATGATCGAGCAGAATATACACATGGTACCAAGATCACCTGCAAAAAAAAAAAAAAAAAAAAAAAAGAAGATACCACAAATATCCGATGTGTGTCCAGAGACTCTGAGCCAGTCTCTTTCATTCACAAAGCATTACAAATTGAAAACGCTGACCCCAGATCTGCACTCATCACCATAATCGCTGTAAAAATAGATGCATTCTGACCCGAAAACAGCTTTTCTGACCCACTCTGAGAATTGTGTAGCTACAGGGCTCCATCTTCACCTAACTTTGTGAGGATGGAGCTACCCACAGTATATTTTATCTCCTATAAATGTGACAAATGCTTTGCTTATTTTATATTATCTATATGAATAATTCAGTGGTATCTTGGCTAAGGTGTGAACTAATATGAAAGCGTTGAATTATTAATCTCGAATGCGGCGCTGCGGTTCGGCCACGTGCAGACCAGAAGGGTAAACAGGAACTTATTTTGGATCGGCTTCTCACTGGTCATATTGCTTTTAGGCATGAGAGGCAAATATGAGAATTGCTCATGTAAACCAAAATATGCTATGTAAGTAATATGAGCTCAGGAGCTCAGGTTATGATAGTTGCATTTGTATCATCATTAATATTTTAATTTGTTTTCCATTAAAAGTAGCCAATATAGAAGTTTCACATGGTTTAGTTCATTTTTATGATACTTTCACTGATTTGCTACAAAGTTGGAGTTGGAGTCTTGTGAAAATGTTTCAGAGCTCTTTTCGAAAAACATCACCAGGTTCATTGTTTTGACGTCTTCAGTACAAAACAGTGATTAGTGTGAATCTGTGAAACTTGGTTTCTCCAAACTCAGGTGTTGGAGAACTATTACTTCAAAGGTCTTTCCTAAAGTGTCATTAATGAAGAAATCCAATGATGGACTTTGAACTACCAATCATATTCAATATAGATTTACTAATCAAAAGAAATAGCTGTCAATCATAAAATGTCTGTCATCACACTTTCGCCATGTACTTGTGTTTTAGTTCTGGTTTTGGTCCTGTTTCCACACTCATCATGTCATTGGTTTTTTTCCTGGCTCTGGGCTCCCCTAATTACTCTGTGTTGCATTGTGTCTTTGCAAATTCATGTTGAATGTTTTATGCATTGATTTCCTAGTGTCCCAATTATGCACTTGTGTCCTTGCGCCCAAGAAGTATGCACTGACTCGATACAAGAGACATGAATCACTGTGGGAAATCATCAGTAGGTTCCTGTTCAGGTAGAATGATCAACAAGGGACTTCCACTGCTCCAAATGCCACCAGCGTAAACCACAAAGTGGGTTTCCAGTAAGCTGCGTACCCTGTCTCTCTTGATGCCAGTCTTTGACTCTGTAGACTTTCCCCTGTCATGTCTGCTGGGGATTCTGTCACCTTTCAGTGGCCTGGAATATTCCCTCGCCTGTCTGATCCTTCAGTGCAATCTGTACTTCCTAAGCCTGCTGAGAGTGAGAGGGTGAGATTTCTGCTCAGGAGTAGGCAGAGAAATGAGTAGCCCTGACTAGGAATAGCCATTTCTTTTGACCATTGCAGAGAATGAGACTCTTCAGAGTTCTAACTGTGGAGAGTGAAGCTTTGGACATAGCCATGATCATTTCAGAATGGCCAGCACCAAGACTCCTCTGGTCCTGAAGAAGTTCCTGCTGCAGAACTTTCGCTTGTTTGGTTTTTTACTCATTTGTTTGATTCCTGAAGATGCCCCAGACATTTCTAACTGGCTATCCAAGAGAATAACTGGTCCCGCTTTCAGGGAGGGAAGCATGGTGATCCTTTCTCCCTTATTGATAAGATCTGTTCTAGCCAGACCATGGAGGTCTGTTGGTTCTTGTAGTGCTCCCTTCCAGTCATCTTCATTTACATTTATGGCATTTGGCAGACGCCCTTATCTAGAGCGACTTACATTTTATCTTATTTATACAACTGAGCAGTTGAGGGTTAAGGGCCTTGCTCAAGGGCCCAGCAGTGGCAGCTTGGCGGTGCTGGGGCTCGAACTCACGACCTTCCGATCAGTAGCCCAATGTCCTTACCACTGAGCTACCACTTCTTCTGTTGTCTTATGATGCTGTATGTGCAGCAGAGAATTTGTAATGCTTCATGTTTTAAAGGAAGCATGGATTAGCCAGTTAGCTAGATATTAGTGGGTACTAGTAGGTAGAATTTGGGGAGAAAATTTGTTTTATTTTTTTTTTAAAGTGCAAAGTTGGTGTTAAATATGTTTCAAGTTTACTATTTTGAAATAGGTTGGATTATTGAGTTATGCATAATATAGAAATAGGCACATTGACAAT
>CM074946.1:28831496-28832625 GCA_037577455.1 Pangasius macronema
TAACACACAATATGCATCAATATATTTAGGTTTGCTAACAAACTGCCAGCAAAACCGTAATCTAGCATTTAAACTCTTTTTTTTTTTACCTCAGATTAGCATCTCTTTAGGATGAGAGCAAAGAGGGATGGGAGCACTGCAGTGACAGGTGTTCCTGCATTAGCATCTACTGAAAAAGATTATGCGTGTGTGACACTGATTCAAGCAGAAAACACACACACACACACGCAGATATAACCATCCTGTAGCAGGATGAAGTGAGGATTAGCAGGTTAGCAGGTATTGCTCCCAGCATAAGCTGTGTGTATGTAATATGGCAGAGCTTTTTTTCTATCATGTTTCCTGTCACAAGGGGTTGAAGGATGGATAAAGGAACATGTGGTGTGTGTGTGAGTGTGTGTGTGTGTGTGTGTGTGTGTGTGTGTGTGTGTGTGTGTGCCTTTGTGGACACAGCGTGAGCCACTTGGCTAATTTTATTAGCTGTTGAGCTAAAAGGTTATTAGCTTATCGGCTCCATTGTATCTAACATGACACTTATACCAAGGTACATAGCTAAAACACTAATATGAGTGTGATATATATTAGTAGCATATAGTTGCAAAATTAATCAGCTTTAATGCTAATTAGGTAAATGCAGTGGAAATTAAAATTTTAAATACTCAAATTTGATTGGTCAGAAGGGGTTTTAGTTAACAGCAGCTCTGACACAGGTTTATATTAATGCGCTTGTTCTAACACGCTATCGTTTCTATAGTAATAACTACTTCAAAGGGACTTGTAAGACAGACACATAATCTGAGACTAATAATAAATGGGTTATGTTGTTATTTAACACAGAAAGTATAACAGCGTATAATTGTTGATGTGGTGAATTTGTCTGTGATGAGACGTTTATTTAACTTTTATGGAAGGAGTCTCCAGTGTAAACACTTTGTAACGATCAGAGGTAAAGCTGAAACTTTAAGTTTCGTCTTCAGGATGTAGGACTGGCGAGGGAATGAATACTTATAGCTACTATAATAGTAAGTGATGACTAGGACTAACCTGCTTTGATTTGTGCTCTGCATTTAACCCATCCAAGTGCACACACACAGTAGTGAACACACACACACACCCGGAGCAGTGGGCA
>CM074946.1:28917104-28928194 GCA_037577455.1 Pangasius macronema
ACACCGCATAATGTGTGTAAAGTGTACGGATAAATCTTCCTTCCGACGTTAAACATTCTCTAACATCTCTCCATTTAGGGTTTGTTTCATGTTATTTTTTTCAAGTCCACTTCCTTGCCGGGTTTGTCAATCAACCTGTCAATCAACTTCACTGGACAAGATCAGCTATTATTAAAGTTCGTAGTAAATAGTACAAGGAATATTTAAGGATTGTGAGAAATCGTACTTGTCTGAAGTGGAATATTGGATGTGGAGTGCAAACAGGGTGCTAAGTATAAAACAGAAACATTAACATGTTGTAAACCTTCGGAGTATTTTTTAATTTTTTTTCTATTTGTAATTTACAGGAATATACACTGAAAATAATTCATTCTTAGATCAATGTATTTAAATTAAGGGCAGAATTTCCACTTAAGTTCAACAAAACGTGAATAGGTAAATACTACCAAGTTTACGTTCAACCCATTAAATAGAAATATGTACATTTGCGAACTTCATTTATAGAAACATGGACATTATATGAATATGTAAACTCACTTTTTAGAGTCTATTTGGATCATTTTAAAGATTCATCATTTTGTGTAAGATTGTGTTTTTAATTAAGCTGAATTTTTTTAAGATATTACAAGTGAATTAGCTTAACCTACATCCTATATCTACTTTGAAAAACCAAATTGCCATTCAGATCTTCAGTCGATTTCATTTTATTTTTTCCTCCAGCTTAAACAGTTGAAGTCATGTGAATTACCTGTACTAGTTCCTCTAATGGTAGTGAAAATAGTACTATGTTGGCAGGAAAAGAGCTGCCTACAACATAAATTGTAACTTTAAATGGATAAAAAGTATGAGGTTCTTTAATAAATGATGAGTAATTGTTGGCAAATTGCTATGCAATTAAAACTCATAGTGGAATTAAACGCATGCTGTTATATGAAAATAATCTTCTGAGTGGTTACAGTAACTCTGCTCTGTGTCAGGCCACGTCTCTGTGTTATATCTCTCTCCACGTATATTTAGGCGTCTTTGTTCCTATCCTAGTTCCTCTGTCTGTAGATAAACACCCGGCACAGATAAAGTGCCCTGTGGCTAAACCGTGACCCTGGTGTTTGACACTGTAAATAATTTGTCAATCACAGATGCTTATGGCTCCATTTAGTGACCGACGGCCATCAGACACATGGCACAGGACACGTTGGTGCAGCGCCCTCGCCAAGCCTTTATCCGGTCGACTCCATCGTTCAGCCATCGCTGTGCCCTCAGTATGCCCTCCGGATGAACACCTGCCTGGCTGTGCCACCCTGCCCTCCTCTCTGTCGCCTGGCTAATGTTGATGAGCTCTCAGCAGTACAGCAGGAGAGGCCATTTCACCCCTCTCACGCCATTAACACCGCACTAATGCCCCTTCCTACTGCTACAAACAGCGCAGGCCTGATGGATGTGTGTGTGTGTGTGTGTGTGTAAGGGGGGGAATATGAGTTGTTGCTCAAGGTGGAGGTCTCGTGCTGTGTGTTTTGGTGTGGTTGCACATTTGCGTTCATGTGTTTGAGTGTCATGAATAAATTCCCTTGGATTTATGATATTTCACTTTATACTACACTGCTGTCGAATTCTCCATTCTGATTGGTCAGAAGGTGTTTATAATTTTAACAGCAGCTCTGATGGTAGTTCCAACTACAAAGCAAATCACAGGTTTATATTGATGCTTTTTACCTAAAACATTAACGTTAAGGAAGGAGTCTCCACTCTCAGCACTTTGTACCAATCAGACGTACAGCTGAAGTTTCTCTGTCTCTCTGATTGGTCTGTTTTTGTGTTTTTTCAGCCTAATGATGGCCTCCTTCACTTGCATTGACACCTCTTTCAACCGCATATTGAAAGTTCCCATGAACAGCTACCAAATGCAAACTCCAGACCTTTTATCTCCTCGATTCGTCATGAAATAACGAGGAAACAGGCCACTCCTGGCCATGAACCTGCTTATCAGTCAATTGTCCATTTGTTTTGAGCCTGTGGAAATGGATTAAAGCTGAAAGTCTACACTTCAATCACATCTTGCTTGCTTCATTTTGATCCCATTGCGGTGATCTACGGAGGCAAAACTGCAAAAACTGTGTCTCTGTCCAAATACTTACGGACCGGACTGGACCGGACATGGTTTTTTTACTTAATTAAAAAAACAACCGTTTAAGGACACCATATTCTCCTTACTTTGTAAAGTTCTGTACGAGAATAGTCTTTCTTTTAGTAAAAGTCAGCATGACAGCGAATCAACTTCTCATCACGTTGCATCACACCACCTTGTTGTTGATTATTTTCCTATAACTGCATGCCCTTTGTATGCATCATGATGGAAATCTTACTAATCTGCTTCAATAATGAAGATCACAGGAAGAATGACAGATTAAACACACACACGTACACATGAGTACAGGATGCATTTGGGGTGCAGACACACACACACACACACACACACACACACACACACACACACACACACACAGAGTGCAACCCAGCCCGGCCTGTTTTTTTGCATAATTATATAATTAACAAACTCTGTTTATTTAATGTGCTTTGAATCCATTAGGTTAACTAGTAGGGCATAATTATTACTAATTAATTACAGAATAAATAATAATTACTTGGCACGGGGCTTGGCATCGGTGTGTGGGTGTACACATGTAAATAAGTGTTATCAATTATGTTTTGGTAATTAAGTTTTGTGGGCCGCATTGTTGCTGTTGTTGTTACTGTACAACACCGAAGCATTTATAATAAAGAAAGAAGACCGATCAGGAGCAACAATGATCAGCACATTAGATAGGACAATATTAAGAGTAATCGCGGCGTGTGTGTTTAACCTTTAAGTCGGCACGGTGGAATGATAAACAGTCATAGCTCAAGCGAGAGAAATAAGTCTGTGTCTTTGCTAATACGTTGTAATTAACCTTGTCAAAGAGCCGCTATAGGAAGAATGGGATCTCATGCACAGGCAAAAGCTGTGAAGCAACCAATCTTTTTTTTGGGGGCTTAAGAAGTCAAGGACAAACTGGAAATTAGTAGCAAAGCCATTCCCCACTCTACTGTAGTCTATTCTACTCTACTCCACTCTACTGTACTGTACTCTGGACTTCAGTAAAAGACACGTGATGTGTTCATATGCTGCCAGATTATCAGCCACGGACAGAACGTAGAAACCTGCAGAATGATAAATTCGTTCACTTATCCAACGTCCAAATGAAATATGAGCGCAGATAATAATCAACATTTAGTCCTGCCATATGCTCATGATGTCCTGCCAAGCGCTTAGGTACAAGGGCTCCGAGCGTCGCGCTGAGATTTAAAGAATGAAAAGAACATACGTCCAAACGTAATTTCTCGACTGTGAGCCATCTCCAAAAAAATGAAAATGTCCTTGCCTACATGTTTGGATTATTTATTTGAAATGGTCATTAGACAGCATTGATAAGTGGTTAAGGCTTGGTTGTAGGAGTTGACTGATTGCACGGAGTCACATGTGTTGGCTCGGCTCTCTAATTAGCGCTCCCAAACGCCTCTTTGTTCAGTAACACTGCCAAATCTTTTCCCATTAGTCGGTTTGAATCGCTATACTACTGGATACTAACAGGCAAAACGAGCAGACTTGTGAACATAACAAGTCAAACACAGAGGAGAAGCTGTAAATTTAAAGTTACATGAAAGTCTTCAAGACTCTTCAGGTAACATGACAAGCTGTGACAAGCTTTTTGCCTTATTAATGTAAAAAAAAAGAGAGAGAAAGAAAATAGAGGCTGTAAAAGGATTGGCAGAGAACAGGAAGTCACTTGTTTCGTCATTCTTGAATGATGTGTTGTTCTTTAATACATAAAAGTCGTTGGGAAAATGGTGTAAAATAAGAGAAATGAAGCTGCTATGACTGGAGAATGATCTTCAGGGTGGTAAGAGAAACTACTCTTTGTGTTAGACCACATCACAACATCCCGTCATTGATTATTTTCCTATAACAGTACAACAACAAAAAGATATTGTTGTGTGGTATATGTATCCTCATTGGCAGACAGTGTAGCATTGTACAGTGTGTGTGTGTGTGTGTGGAACACAGCAAGTGCCCTTCAAACGTTCTGTGTGAATGTAGCTGTTGTGAGACAGTCCCTGAAGCAGCGTGTACGCCAACTCTCCAGCAGTAGCAGCATTAAGAGATTGGGTTTGTGAAATGCCGACAAAATGCCTCTTGGACATTTGCACTGAAGGTAAACAAAACCGCTGGCAGCCGAGCCAATCCCCCTGCCCACAGCGCTGTCTTCATCAGTACAATGCCAGACAGACAGAGATGTAGCGAGAGAGAGAGAGAGAGAGAGAGAGAGAGAGAGAGTCTGAAAGCTTTGTGCTACTTTGGAGATCTGGCTCCTGAGAAGGAGTTTCACTCAAGTGTGTATTTGTGGTTTTCTTTTTTTTTCTCTCTGCTCGATATTCCATCAGAGAAATTGTTGGCACCATGCAGTCCAACTTGGCAAATTCATTAAGCGCTCAGTAAATTCATGAGTATTTACTGAGCTCCTCATTCAGGAAGACAGATACAGACTAAAGCTGCGTTCACAAGGAATTTTTTGGATGTGTTGCTGCTTTGTCAACTGTATAAGTATTCACCCCCTTGAACTTTTCTGCATTTTGTACTGTTACAACCTGGAACTGAAATGGATGTAATTGGAACTGTTCTTCTTTCAGCTGCTCCTGTGGGGTCATCAGTCCGCTTATTTGATTTGGCACGTTTTTTATGCCGGATGCCCTTCCTGGTGCAACCCTCCTCACTTTTATCCGGGCTTGGGACCGTCACTGGGAGAGCACTGTCATGTGCACCCCTAGTGGCTGGGGTCGGTTCCCTGGCCGGGAATCAAACCCGGGCCATGGCCGTATGTCATTGGAATAATATGTCAAGAATTTACACAGGAAAAACCCAAACACAAAATCTATATAGGTAGCAAAATTATATCAAAACCAAGTTGCCAGTTTGGTTATAAAATCTATTCTAAATTTTGAATACCCTGTGTAGCTTGATTAAATCTGAGGAGGCCGTCCACAAAACTCATGATGCTAAGCTATTCGTTTGTAAATAATTTTGCTGAAAACTGAATTTCCCCTCCAATTTCCCTCCATTATGTGCTATTTTGGGTAGATGAATGGCATATTACATCCCAATTATGGCTATTTCATTTCCAGATTGTAGCACAAGACGTGGAAAAGTCCAAGAGGGGCGAATACTTATGTACAGCACAGTACGTATTTTGTGCTGAGTGGAAAGTTGCCATGAGTTGAACCAAACCAATGAATCTGAAGAATGAAGACCCACCCAAAACCATCTCCTAATGGTAATGTTAGAGTATGTTCTATCAAAAGTTCAACTCAGGTGAACTTTTGTAGCAGATGACAAAGTGCACATATTATGGCATTATTTTATTTATGATGATTGCCAAAAATATGACTTGTGAATGCAGCCTAGGTTTCCCAGTCTCCCCCTTTACCTCACCATTCCAATGAATCAATGAATGCCACATGCTCATAATATTTTCTTTCCTGTTCTAATCCCCTCTCCACCCCTGTGCTATCCTATGCTTGTTACCTGAGTGTGTTCACCTATTTTATGTTACTTCTTGATTAGTTTGTCTATGTCTACCCAGTTTTTGATGTATTGTTGAATTGTAAATTTCCTGGTTTTACTCTTTTGGAAAATGGATTTCACTTGCTTGACATTGGCTGCCTGTGTTTTGACTCCCATTATGATTACGACTTGTTGGATTTTTCCGAACAAAGCACATACCACGTTTACGTGCGTTCTCTCACTGCACAGTACCCTAGGACTGATTAGGCTAATATCGCTGTACTAATGTGTAGCCAAGGCAATGTTTATCCCATACGATCCCATAGTGTATATTTCATTCACTGTTTCTGGCAAAATTGTAGGGGTTATGGCATGCTAGCATTTGTATGAAACCAAACAAAATACAATGGCTGGATTAGGATCCGCACCAGTCATTGATTTGCTGCTTCTGTTTAAGAAAATAAAATGGTATGTGGCCAATCAAGTCATGAATTTCCATTTAAAAATGTTCCACAAACACATGGCAAAAAAAACAGTGCAACAATTCTTAACCAATTAGATCAAATAAAGAAACACACCCAAACAACACAACCTCATTTTAAAGGAACAGGTGATCAAATCAGGAAAATTAAAAAGAGCAAATCTCCCGAGTCCTCTGACTGCCTGCACTCGGCAGTGTTAATGGTTAATAAATCCATGCTAACATGGCTCTCTACATCAACTTGGGAAATTAATTTTAGCTCTCGGAGCTATAAAGCAACTCGTACTGTCTGTCATGTATTCACCAAATGAGTTATACAGAGGACTTTAAAAGCATCGTGATGTCACTAAAGTGATTGGCTCAGCACAGCCAATCGGCTTCCTCCCAGCTATACTGCAACATGAGACAGGGTTAAGTTTGAAATTATTAATCACGGCGGAATTAACAAAGCGACTGAGAGTGGTCCAGACAGCACGACCGCTCAGCTCTGCAGGACAATTCCCTTTTATTTAATGTCTCCTTTCACTTTAAGGGGCACACGAACAATTATCATTAACTTTCCATCCAGTAGGGAGCAATCAACTCATCAAACCATCAAATCTCTCTCTCTCTCTCTCTATCTCTTTTCTTTTTGAGGTCAGGTCTCTAAATAAATGCTGCATTGGGGGTGTCTGATCTGTGTGTGACCAGCCCATGCTCGGGTTTTCTGTGTCCTGTGTACGGAATAAAACACTTCGGGGTACGATGTTATAGGAAAATGATAAACGATGTGACCTGACACAGGAAGAGGAGGTAAGCTTTATTTTACAACAGCAGTATGACAGCATCACATCTCGTAGTGTTTTATTCTTGTTATACCACAGGATATTTATCAAGGATTGCCTTTTTTTTTTTTTTTTAGAAATTAAAGAACAACATGTTGTAGTTTTGTTTCATGTTGTGGAACAGCCATGAATCGAGCTAGAAGGGTGACAAAAACATCCAGTGTGAAACAGTTGGAAAAAAGGAAACCCTTGGTGATGAGAGAGGTCAGAGAATGGACAGACTGGGTAGAGCTGTACAGGAAGGCTACGGTAACTCAAATAACCACTCTGTACAACCGTGGTAAGCAGAAAAGCATCTCAGAACATGCGACATGTCAAACGTTGAGACAGATGGGCTATAGCAGCAGAAGAGCTTCGGATTCCACTGTTGTCAGAAGAGGATGGATGGATGGATGGACAGACAGACAGACAGACAGACAGATAGATAGATAGATAGATAGATAGATAGATGCTTTTTGCATCTATTTGCATGCTTTTTACCTCTATTTTCAAATTTATTTTATCTACAAAACATAAAATTCTGAGAAGTTGTAAATCTATCTATCTGTCTATCTATCTATCTATCTATCTATCTATCTATCTGTCTGTCTGTCTGTCTGTCTGTCTGTCTAACAACAGATCTTCTGATTCTTCCCTCAGGAAAAACACAAGCGAAAAAAAAGAACAAAACACCCTTCCTCTCTCCTCTCGAGACTTGATGCAGGCCACTTCATCCTAAACCAAGCATCTCGTGCTGAGAGTCAGATGTACCACTGAGCATTTACAGGCCCAGCTGTGCCTACCCATAATGCACAGCAGGTTAACCATCCCAGAACAAATTTAGGAACCTTTTTATAGCACACTTCCTTTATGCTCTAAATATGACTATGAGTGTGGCCTTTGTTTTGAAGTTTTATAAGCGCTGTCTCTTGATAAGTGAAGGGACTGAGTGAGCGTCCTTCTTTTCCTCCACGCCGGTGTCACATGCTCGTTTCTTTGAAGGCCGAGACCATGACGGGCGGAACAGAGGCGTCTCTGCGCTTTCTCAATGACCTCTTTAATGGAGCGCACACAGTGTCATCTCTCTGCTCCGTCTCATTATGTGGATCCAGCCGTTCTCAGTGTCTTAAGGCTGTTTAGGAATAAAAGAGGCATGTAAATGCGCCACTCTGCGAAAAGTCCCCAAATTTCAGGCTCGGATACAGAAAACTTCGTTTAAAAGCATCCACATCCCCGGCATCGCTTTTTTTTTTCCACATCTAGAGTCACCCAAAATACAACTTATTGACATTTCTTTTTTATTATAACCCTTCCTGTTCATGCTGTGAGAAATAAATTTGAAACTGGGCAAAAGAGGGTGATTAGCACAATGCTAGTGTCGCCCGGGACTTCCCGTCTCTTTGTCAGGCCGTGAATGGGGATAGAAATCTGCGACATGTCATTTCCCGTCTTACTGCTCGGGATCGATAGGAAGCGCGACCCGGAGAATCAGCCGGTCAGCAGCACTTTACAAAAACACACTCATCTCCCTTCTCTCTCACACTCACACACACANACACACACACACAGGGGGGTTAGAGTGGAACAAAAGAGGCTGTGTGACATTTAAGGGAAAAAAATGGTCAATTCCATGAGGGTAGAAGTTTGTATAGAATTTATAGCAGTGCATTGTAATGTATTGCAACATGGCAATTGTAAGAAAAACGTGACAATTATACAGAAATTAAATAATGTGGGTAGACTATGTGATGTTCTAGCACATGTGTGTGTGTGTGTGTGTGTGTGTGTTTGTGTGTGTGTGTGTGTACAGCAGTGACCCAAAGTAGGCATATTTCAATGTACTTTATATATATATATGAATTCAGCTCTTTTCCGCACTTTTTTCAGCTAGTTTCTTAAACAAAAATTTAATTTATAAACGTAGCATGCATACTTTTATTTCCCTCACACATTCTCATGTTCAGCAATGGCGCTGATTTGTATTCACACACACACACACACTCGCTCTCCGCTTTGCTTTCTAATTATTATCTGATTGCTCATTAGACATTGTGTTTCTCCGTGTCTCTGTTTCATAAACAAGCAGTTGTGCATCTGCTTATGAAGATTTTTTTTTTCTTCAGATTTTCCTGTGATCATGATTTAGATTTAGATAGTTGTTTAAAAAGATATACTGTATATAATACACACACACACACACACACACACACATGGATATATATATATATACACTCCTTCCCCCATCTTAGTCCACATGATGTGCCTATGAGATCTCTTTCCTTTTTTGGGGTAATGACTGTACACTGAGATTTGAAGGGCCGTTCATGACAATCCCATTTTCTGTGTAATTTCATGCTTGTCTTGTTGAATGAAGATATTGGCTGCCGTGAGGCGTCGGGTCAGAGGCTGCCGCTCCCCTCACTCCCGCTCCCCTTCCGTGTTTCCTTTCACTTGATGAAAAGTAATTCATCATTTACACCCCTGAATTCTGCCACTTTTTTCCCCTCCTCTCGCTCTCTCCGGAACAACTTTCTCCGCCGCCCCGGCCGAGTCCCCGCGGTACGGAGGTCTGCTGAAAGAGATAAATCGGTTTAATCCGGAGGCGGAGAGGTGGGGCTTCAGGGGCGGGTCGGGGAAGGGGGGGGTTCCTGAGGCCCTGAGCTCGCTCACACTCCTGATGGAGTGTGTCACCTCTCTCACTCCTGATGGAGTGTGTCACCTCGCTCGTCCACTCAGGAACCCCGCAGCGACTCGGCTCGGACACTGCAATTGATTTTCTTCTTCTCCCTCATCTCCTCGTTCAGACCGCCCCAGCTTCCTTCAGCGGAGAGCTCTGACAGCTCGCGGAGGCCTTTCGACCAATCACATGACGGGGATCACTTTAGGAAGCCCCGCCCCCTGCTCATCGAAGTTCCACTTGCGCAGTGGATTCAGCTGTCATTGTCGGTCTCTGTCTGTGTGGATCTGCATAGCTACTTGCCCTAACATCAGACAAATAGTCACATGACCCTTAAAGGCGTGCTGTTATAGAAAAATAATCATTCTGAAGTTGACTTTTCTATAATAGCACCTATCCTAAGTGTTTTATTCTTCTTATACCACAGCAATATGCCAACGATGACCATTTTTACAACAAAATGTACTTTTTATCCATTTATAGTTACAATTATGATGATTATGTTGTGGAGCATATGAAGCAATTCATTCCCATTATCTCTTAAATTAATGCAGTCTCCCTTTCTTTCTCTCTTCTACAAAACAATGACAAAGCACACACTGCTCTGTTCTGACTTTCCTATACGAGAAAAAACTTGAACAACTTTATCTCTGACGAGCTGAATTCAAATTCTAATTAACATTTGAATTTGAATAAAGTTCGTCAACATAACGTTGATGTGTTGCTGAGGTGGGACTGACTGTCTCTCTGTAGGTGTGTGGGACATTTTGTAACCTTGATATAAAAGCTAATAAACATATACATTTAAAAAAAAAAAAAGAAGAAGAAGAAGACGAAGAAAATTAAAAGGGATGGGTAGATTTTTTTTTAAGTGCTAATTGAGTTCAGGTAATCCTCTTAATCCCAGCATCACCATGAGCCTGTGTCTTCTGCGTCGTTATTTTTTTCTTCATTTAACTTTTTTTTTTTTTTTTTTTTTTAAATATACTGAAGCCCTGAGAACACAAATGAACTGAAGGCTGCCTCATGCTGCATGTCTCTGCTGCAGCCAGCAGGCATACAGGTGTCTCTCTCTCTCTCACACACACACACACACACACACACACACTCAGACAGAGGCCAGAAGGCTTACGAGCTGCTGTGCATGAATGAGCCGAGTGTTTAAGAGATGCATGTGCAGATGGATGCGGTGTGAGTGTCTTCGCTTAAAAATACAGTTAACACACCCTGAAGCCACATTCCTGCGATGAATATGAATGTTCAGGACAATGTTGTTGTGTAAGCAAGTCACACATATCACACATGTTTCATACTCTCCTAAAATAAAGTAAGGGATGTAGTTTTTAATGGACATGAGTTGCTTTCAGAGTCTTGAAATCAAACTCCATACTGATTCCCATAAACTCCACTAGCTGCTATAACGTCATAGCTGCTATACGTTCCACAATGTTAAGTGTAATTCTTCTTCTTCTTCTTCTTCTTCTTCTTCTTCTTCTTCTTCTTTGGGCTTTTCCCTTCAGGGGTCTCCACAGCGAA
>CM074946.1:28928294-28940399 GCA_037577455.1 Pangasius macronema
TCACCTTGAAAATGTTCTGTGCTTCCTGAGTCAAACACATCAAGCGTAAGGATGTTATGCTGTGGAAAACACACTCGCCGTGGAAAAACACACTCGCCGTGGAACCGTAGCTAGCAGTGAAATCTCCACATAACACACTCTCACACACTCGGCCGGTTTAGAGCCTACAGGTCTGAAGCGACACAGCTGCAGCGATCATTTATGCGCACGCTAACTCGGTTATCTGCGCATGAAGGTGAAGTGGAGTGTGTGGATGTACAGCCGAGTCATTCCTGTCGTAAACCCTTTACCGTACCTCAGCCAAGCTTTAGCCATGGCGAGATTTCTCCTCACACTTCGAATTCAGCTCTGCAGCATACACTGAACCCAGAACAGTTCTGTACTCTGTACTGTCACTTCAATCCAAATCAGTAGCTCTGAGGAAACGCTTCCTATCAGACACTCGGGAATTTTATTCAAGGAAGCTGGAAATGGGTCAAGCCAGGTGCCTCGGTGCTGGAACGCTACACAGCTCATCCTAAATCTCTCCTTCTTCCTCTTCCTCTTCACACGGTGAGAAATGCGCTAACTCGTGCCCCGAGATAGAGCATGTAAGGAAGCCAAATAATATCCAGTCCAGAATTCTACATCTGTCCCAAAACAGAAAAGTAGATTTCCTCAGAAGTGTGTAAAGAGCTGGCGTCACTTGACCACAACAGATGGGTTTCTCTCTCTCTCTCTCTCTCTCTCTCTCTCTCTCTCTCTCTCTCTCTCTCTCTCTCTCTCTCTCTCAATTCAATTCAATACAGTTTAGTTTAATTCATTGAGTTTTACTGGCATGACCATTGCAGCATTTACAGTACTGCCAAATAGCAATAAACTAGAAAAGAGAAAAGGGAAAAAAATAAATACAGCAAAAATAAATAAACATAACATTAAATCAGTCAAGGCAAAGGTCATTCAGGGCTGTTTCTCTCTCTCTCTCTCTCTCTCTCTCTCTCTCTCTCTCTCTCTCTCTCTATTTCTTCTGTCTATTTCTTTCTGTCTATTACTCTGTTACTCTGTGTGTGTGTGTCTCTCTCTTCATCTCTCTTTTTCGTTTTCTCTCTTTCCAGCCCCTGTCTTCCTGTTTGTCCCTGTCTCTCTCTCTCTCTCTCTCTCTCTCTCTTATTTCTTCTGTCTATTTCTTCTGTCTATCACTCTGTTACTCTGTGTGTCTCTCTCTCACTTCATCTCTCTGTTTTCTCTCTTTCCAGCCACTGTCTTTCTGTTTGTCCCTGTCTCTCTCTCTCTCTCTCTCTCTCTCTCTCTCTCTCTTATTTCTTCTGTCTATTTCTTTCTGTCTATCACTCTGTTACTCTGTGTGTGTGTGTCTCTCTCTTCATCTCTCTTTTTTGTTTTCTCTCTTTCCAGCCTCTGTCTTCCCGTTTGTCCCTGTCTCTATCTCTTTCTCTCTCTGCGCGTGGAGAACTCCTTGGCACCTCGCCGACTTTTCTAACTTCCTACGTTCTATTCTTTTCTTTCTTTTTCCTTAAACAAATGGTGAAGTTGCAGTTTTAGGTGAGCGTTAAACAGCGAGCAGGACGCCGTGGCCTCTGAGGCAGAGAACAGCTCAGACGAGCCGAGCTTTTCAGATGGACCAAAGTTTCTCTCTCTCTCTCTCCATCTCTTTCTCTCTCCATCTCTCTCTCTCTCTCTCTCTCCCCATCTCTCTCTGTCCATTTTCTGTCTTGTAGCACTTATAATAGACAGAGCAAATATGACTGTACACCCCTATACATTTCCCTGTATCTCCGTCTCTCCGTCTCTCCGTCTCTCCGTCTCTCCGCTCCAGGCTGCACAAGAAAAAGAAGTCCAGATAAAAAAGTAATACTTCGCCATTCTCCACAGCGCCTTTCATCATTATTCAAAAAAATCATTTTTTAATGTAACGAAGAGCCCCAATCACGTCAGGCTCTGCCTGGATCTGATGCTATCATAATTACAATTAGATTACATTATTGTAATCAGAGAAAGGGGCATCGTTAAGAGAAAGAACGTAAATTGCTTTAGTACTGAGCAAGCACGAAATTGGAATTAATCTCCATTTAGGCGTCGTTCTCCTCTCTCACAGAGAAGCGGAAAAGCCGACCGGGTTCTTCCAGGCCATCGGGACGAATTACAGAAAAAGTAGGAACTTTCTTTGCTTCTGATATTTAATTTTTTTTGTGTGTGATGTTAGTTATATTAACATCAGGGCTCTTGGGCTTTGAGCTGACTCCAGCGGAATTCATTACTTGTGTAATAAGTAAGTAGGATTCTGAGTTTATAAGCGTGTATTGGAGAAAGCATCGCGAAAGCTTCAGCTAGCAGGAAGCTCATGTTCACATTTTGTCTCGAGCATGTGACGCACTTCCTAGCGTAACAATCGCTGCTCTTGTTTGGTTCTGTTTATGTGATGGTCATATGGCTTTGTTTTGGTTTCTCTCCTGTCTCCGCCTCTGCCTTACCACTGCTTTGTTTCCCTAATGTGTGCACCTGTTCTGTGTCCAATAACTATGCTTATTTATTTGCTTTGTCTTTTGTCTTCTCTACAAAGACTTCCTGCATGTTTATGCACATTACTGAGCCTTAGTTTCATTCTCTGTTTGTTGTGTTGTCGTTTTTATTATGGATTATCTCTTTTTTATTTTGCCTGCATGCGTGTTAACCCCTGCATTGAACCATGATGGCGTGTCAAGCTGAGTTTATGCTCTCATCACACAGCACCTTATACATTCACCATGAAAGTCCAATAACACAGGATGTGATCCTACGTGATGAAACAGATCAGTGGATTTGGTGGAATTAACCCTTGGGTCTAATTATTGGTCCTGTTTTCTCTTTAGAGATTGTTAATCCAGCACCCCATAATGACTGTACAATCTATGTGACCAAGAATTTTGTCCAATTATTTGTGAATTGCGACAAATTTCAGACATTTCAGACTGGTCCATAAAATGTAAGGAATAAAACATGATGAAGTGAAGTGAAGTGACTTTGTGGCCAAGTGTGGTGACCCATACTCAGAATTTGTGCTCTGCATTTAACCCATCNCATTCACTCCCCCACCTACAATCCCTGCCGGACCCGAGACTCGAACCCACCACCTTCAGGCTCACCTTCGGGTTACAAGTCCGACTCTCAGACCATTAGGCCAAGACTGCCCCAATGATGGGGCATGCTATGAGAAAATAATCAACTGCAGAATGATGTGATGCAGCATGACACAAAGTGGAGGACTTTGACTACCCTGAAGGTGATTCTTTTCAAAAAAAAAAAAAAAAATACAGATGTTTTATTCCCCTTATACCATAACAATTTGCCAACATTATTTTTTATTATTATTATTATTAGCAGCTATAAACAGCGATACCATGCCGAGCCTCTACCTTTTTTCCTCTCTCTTGAAGTTAATAAGCAAAACAACGCAGCTTGTGATTTTCTACCAAAAAAAAAAAAACACAAAAATCTTTTCTGTGGTGTAAAATTGACAGCTTTACCTCTGACTGTTACAGAGTGCTGACACGGGAGACGGGGATATAATGTTAAATAAACATCTCCTCACAGAGAACTTCACCATATTAACAATTACACACATTCAGCTTATATGTATTCAATTATAAATCAGTTTACTTGGCGCTTCCGCAATCCCTGTGTAAGCTGTAACGATAGAAGCGATAGCATATCAGAATGAGTGCGCTGATATCTGAACAATCAGATTTGAGAATTCAGCATCTCTGAGCTATAAATATTGTTCTACCACAATATAATCCACTTTCTTTTCTACCTGAGTAGTTCTATTATTTTTCTTAAATGTCACTATTGAAACCGTTCTCTAAACAACTCTCTCGACAGCTCAGCGATAATTCGCTGATTAAACTTTACTTTCTCCACTTCCTCCTTTTCAGCAATTTACACTTTTCTTCCTTTTCTTTTTTCTTTTTTTAGAAGCGGTCTAAGATTAATGTGTCTGTCTGTAAATTACACACTGTGTGCTCGTTTATCAGGTCAGAGCGTCCTCCTTTACACTTTAGCAGACTTTACCAGACACACACTGTGAGACTACGAACTTCCTTTCTTTTCAGGTTTGAAAAGTTTTATTGCAGTTTTATCACGTGTGTTATGACGTGATGTGTAGAAAAGGCTTAGATGTGGTTTAAGTGTGTCTCGGTTGCATTTACACCTCTATCCATACATAATGCTGATAATCAAGAGACTGTCATTAATGATAATAACAAGAGATTGTCATTAATGACAGAACAAGAGATTGTCATTAATGACAGAACAAGAGATTGTCATTAATGACATAAGAGATTGTCATTAATGACATAACAAGAGACTGTCATTAATAACAAAATGAGACGGTCATTAACAACAGAACATGTGACTGTCATTAATGATATAACATGGTACTTTCATTAATGACATAACATCAGACTTTTGTTAATGACATAAGTGATCTCTATCCAGATCTCTAGGATCTCTATCCAGATACAGTCCAGATACTCAAAAGACATTAACAACATAACATATCAAGAGATTGCCGTTAACTACACAATAGAGACTGTCATTAATGATATAACAAGAGACTGCTGTTAATGACATAACAAGAGACTGTCATTGGCAATAAAACAAGAGTCTGTCATTAAAGACATAACAAGGGAATGTCATTAATAACCTAAATGATCTCTATCCAGATCTCTTGGATCTCTATCCAGATGTAACCCTGATACTCAAGAGACTGTCATTAATGACATAAGTCGGTGTCATTGATGAAATATCAAGAGACTGTCATTAACTACATAACAAGTTGGTGTCATTGATGAAATATCAAGAGACTGTCATTAATGACATAACAAGAGAATTGCAAGACTTGCAAGAGACTGTCATTAATGATATAACAAGACAATGTTATTAACAATATAAAAAGAGACTGTCATTAATGACATAACAAGAGACTTTAATAAATGATATTACAAGAGACTGTCATTAACGATATAACAAGACATAGACATAACAAGTGACATTCTGTAAAGGCATAAGAGACTGTCATTAATGATATAACACGAGACTGTCATTAACAACATAACAAGAGGCTGTCATTAATGACATACATACATGAAAGTGCAAAGCGAATATGGGTAATATTTTATTTTACAGAAAACTTCTTGCAGTATAAGACACTAAATAAAAAATGATTAAATTTACCCGATAAATAAACTAATAAACTAAAAAAAAAAACTTATACCAGTTACACCATGTAGTAGGAATTTCGCAGCTTGTACTCATATTTACATCTGACATACAGGCAAAATGGTGTCATTAATGTTAGTTAGTTGTTCATATGACTTTACAACAATTTATATAACTCAGTATAACACAATATGACATGCTGTAACGGGAAAATAATCAATGACACAGTGGCATGATGTGGTTACTGTTATGACCCGGAAGTTGATTATTTCCCAATATTTCCCAATATTTTCCAAATGATTATTTTCCAATATTCCAACAGCATGTCCATAAGTGGCTTATTCCTTTTACACTACAGCGATTTGCCAATGATTACAATACTTTTATTTATATTTTATTTATTATAGTTTAATGTTGTAAAACGTCTTTGAAACAAGCTAGCTTTTATTCTAACAGCTGACTGAGTGTGTGTGTGTGTGTGTGTGTGTGTGTGTGTGTGTGTGTGTGTGTGTGTGTTTCATGGCCTTTGTGCAGCACGTGTCCTGCTGCTGACTTTGTGACAGAGCGCTACACTGCATGACAGGCCAGCGTAATTAAAGTTCCAATCATTTACCAAACTCGGTTCCGCCCGGCGTCAGACCTGCAGCGTGCTGCCCCGTATCGATTTCAACCAATGCCATCCAAGCATTAGGCCAGAGAGAGAGAGAGAGAGAGAGAGAGAGAGAGAGAGAGAGAGGGAATGAGCATTTTAATCACTTTTTATATTGCACTAATGAGTGTGTTAATGCAATCATGTAATCTATCTGATGAAAATACAGTGCAATCCAGAGTTTAGTCTGGGTCACCAAGTTCTCTGGTTAATTTCTGATTATCATCATCATCATCATCATCATCATCATCATCATTGTGCATTGCTGCTATCAAAAGCAGGCTTAGTAATTTTCCCAAAAAAAAAAACTATTATGTTATAATTAAAGTTTTAGAAAGCTGAAGGAAACACTTAGCGCTTTTTTTTTTAATCAGTGCTATTTTTTTTATCCATTTCCAGTAGCACTTCTAATAGAGCTACTGACACTGGTGTAGGACAGATTAGTATACTGTAGCCCTGAGATAAGGATACAACTGACGGCAAAATATCCAGAGTCTCGCGAAGCAACTCATCTGCGGTCATATGTCTATAGCTATCCTACTCGCTGCTGAATTCTCAATTCTGATTGGTCAGCAGTTGATTCATTTTCTATAACAGCAGTTCTAATACATTATCAGTTCAATAGTATCCACTTTCAGAGTGACTTGTATAATGGAAGCTTCAAGAATTTTTTTTTTAAGTCAATTAAAAGACATGCCATGACATTTGTTTGGTAAGAAATAAAAAATGTATATATTTGTTGGCAATTAAAAAAATAAAAATCTATGCAATTGTTGGCAAATTGCCAAACTGCTGTTGATGATTTTCCAATAACAGCAAGTCGTATTTTATTTTTTATAAAATCACTAAGAATAGTGCGAACTGTCCACATATTCATCCATCCATCATCATAAGTCTGTGTCTAGAAGGGTTTCATTGGCTATAGAGTGTCTAATGTCATTATATGTGACTATAAATGGATAAAAAATTCAACACGTAAATGGATAAAAATGTAAAAAAAAAAAAACATATATAATATTATATCATTTGATAAAAGCATGATGTATTGTTTAATAAATAAAAGTGTATAATTGTTGACATTTTCACTGTTTTTTGAAAACAATTTAAAATTATTTTACTTATTTTATACATTTTTTTTAATTATATTTTTTTAAATTATATTATAAAAATCTTATTAAAATCCTTATAAAGAAAACCATCAATTTTTACATATATTCTAGAAAGAGAAACCTACAAACTTCTCCACTGAGGCAGGGATCATAACTACGTTCATAACTTCATAACTTTTTCTTACAACTTTTTTTTTTTTTAATAAAAAAAAAAAAGACTCTCTAATACTTACTCAGTAAGTTCTTCCAAGTTTTCCCTGAGATCAGGTAAAAATGTGGACATGCAAGAGAAGCAATGTGTTTAAACAGACTTAAAAGCTTGAAAGCACTATACTTAATATCACACACACACACACACACACACACACACACACACACACACACACACACACACCATCATACTTTCTTTGCACTGTGTTCTTTTTAGCCTGCTCTACATCTTCACAGGATACAGAAGAGATTTACGAGCTCTTCAGATTGAGGTAGAATTATCTACTCACTGACATACATCTTGTGTTGTATAAAATATCTGTGTGTGTGTGTGTGTGTGTGTGTGTGTGTGTGTTTGCAGCAGGGGCTCGTCACAACCTGTGCTGAGCGTTAAAACCTCATCTGTCCTCCTGTGATCTTTACAAATTGCTCCTCCTTTCCTCACAATGTGTCATTGTCATTCAGCAGGTTGCAGTTGTAGGACTTCAGAAATCTCTCTCTCTCTCTCTCTCTCTCTCTCTCTCTCCCTCTCCCATGATTAGTGTGTCAGACATTAGGAATGCCAGTTTGCTGTAATCCCATCCCTCAGGCTTTTGAGCTCTACAGGTATTAGCTCTCGAAATAATCCGCAGTTCCTGGAGGAGGAAGCGGCGACGGTTTTAAATTCAGTCTGCCTGCTAGGTGCGCGCTTCGCTCTCTGACAGCAGTGAGGAGACGTGCGGAGCTCCGTACGAGTCCAGGATCTAAAAGAGTAATCTCGGAGTAACGAGCGCCGCTGTAACACCTCGACGTGCCAGAACGTGCTTCCTCCAAATCATATTTCTGCATAAATATTTAATGTACACCTTCGTTTCATCATTATCCTCAGCCAAATATTAGAGGGGAGAATTCTGGATCAACTAAGTCAGCTGATCATTGAACAAAAGATCATTATATTGTACTGATACTGTATATTATACTACATATATATGAACTGCCATATTTTTATCCATTTATAGTTACATTTGATGTTGTGGAAGATCCATGAAACAAGGTAATTCCTGTTATCGCTTAGTCTATAGCAGCTATAAAATGTCATTCTGTCACTTTTTCTTGATCTTCTTCTTCTTCTTCTTCTTTCGGCTTTTCCCTTCAGGGGTCTCCACAGCGAATCATCACTCTCCACCTATCNTATTACCTCCATATACCTCCTCTTTGGCCTTCCTCTTCTCCTCCTGCCTGGCAGCTCCATGTCCAACATTCTCCTACTTTTTCTTGATGCTTATTTTTTTAAAAAAATGCAGCTTGTCATGTTAGTGAGCATAAACTCTTCCATCCTGAAGACTTTCCAGGTATATCTTAATATCTTAATCAGTTTGCTATTAGGTTTAGATGTGCTAATTAATTAATTAATCGACACCTTCTTGTGTGGCCAATCAGAACTGAGAAGTCAGCATCACCGCTTCGTAAAGGTTAGTGTCGGTTGTTGACATCATTAGTTTGCTAAAATGAAAATAAAATAAAGCTAAGAATCAGCGTAAATGGTGGGGTTTGGGGTGGGAGTGGGAGAGAGGAAGTGGTGAGTGGGGCAGATTACGAACCTTGTGAACACACAGAGGGCAAAAGCTCAGTGCATCTGCTCACAGCTCACATGGTACACACAGACCCGTCCAGCAGCACAGATGAGGCATGTCTTCAGGACACACAGAGAGAGCGCCAGTTTAGCCTCCTTGTGAGGCTGCATATGGTCCTCTCTCCCTCTGCCCTCCTTTTCCACACACCTCAGGCTACACACTGAGAGAAAGAAAGACTGCGCTCCTTCATATGCCAGTGATTACATCTTCATCTTCATCTTTATCCTCATCTGCATTGCTGCCCTATACAAGATCACGCATCATGCCACAGGCTGCTCCTACATCCATCCTGTACACTTCAGTGAAGTGTGTATAATTAAGCATATCAGGTGCCTGAACTCAGAGGGACTGTAGGATAATGCACAGGGCCTTTGTGGCATTTTTTCTTTCTTGCCATTATGTTACCCAGATACCTTTATAAAGAATCAGAAGTCAATGTTCTCCCCATGATTTGGGGGTTTCCTCCAGGTACTCTGTTTCCAAATTGTCCAGAGTGTATGTGTGTGTGTGTGTGTGTGTGTGTGCAATTGTGCCCTGAAATGGGTTGGCACCCCATCCAGGGTGTCCCCTGCCTTGTGCCCCCGAGTTCCCTGGGATATTCTCCAGGTTCTCCCGCAACCCTGTGTAGGATAAGTGGTACAGAAGATGCATGGAACTATTTTTCTGCATGCTATATATATATATAGTCCTAGATCAAACTTTCCAGTCAGACCACTGTTATATTACGTAGGCTAAAACACAATAACTTTGCTAAAGTGCTGTCTTGAATTTGCTGTATAAACTGCAGTGTAGCAGTTTTATTGGTTTAAAACCTGCATTAATGCAGAATATGATTATTGTGACACAGGCTCAGCCAGTCAGCTTTAAGGACCAAGTTATCTGTTTGAGGGTAAAAACTTTGTAAATTCGATTTAATTTATTTAGCTATTTATCCATTTATATTAATATTAAGTGTTAAGATACTTAATATTGGCCTAATGGTCTGAGAGTCAGACTTGTAACCTGAAGGTGAACCTGAAGGTGGTGGGTTCGAGTCTCGGATCCGGCAGGGATTGTAGGTGGGGGAGTGNCACTTGGATGGGTTAAATGCAGAGCACAAATTCCGAGTATGGGTCTCCACACTTGTCCACAAAGTCACTTCACTTCAATAATTTGAATTTAAAAATCCAGCTTTTCCTCTAACACAGCCTGAATTTAATATAAGTACTTTTTTTTTTAAAGATCTCAGTATTAAAGTTTGAGCCACCGTGTTCTTCCCTCTTGGCTGATTTTCCTGTCGTTTATCAGAGTGAAAAGCGTAGTGCTCACATAAACAGAAGCTGTTATTTAGCACTCCGCCTAATTGTGCTCTTTGTGAGGGTGCAAACTAAGTTAAAGGTAGTGCTGAAGCTTAGCTGGAATGATTACGGGTGTATCTGCAGGATTGGATAATTCCGGTGCGGAGAGAAAGCTTACACCTGCTCGCGAGAATTAAGCTGAAGCCTTAATGAACATTTAGACCTGTCAAGCACAGCAGATAACTTGTACTCGCAAAACCTGCACATCCGCTCCACACTTAATTCCAGCTGAGACACTCCACACACACACACACACACACACACACACACACACACCTGTGCTCAAGACAGAGACTGAGTAAAAACTAGAAATTCAGTTGTCAGTATTTTTCTTTGACGATACCTAATGATATGATGTTCCACAATATTAAATGTAAAAATAAGTGGATAAAAGTATCATTCTTTAATTTTAGAAAAGAATGTAATGCTGGTGCTGTGGTATAAGAAGAATAAAACACTTCAGGATGTGCTGTTATTGTTAATCTTTCACAACTGTAGGACGTTTTTGATTTTTCACAACCGATTCACGTTCAAATTCAGGGCCCCTTCGCGTGTTTTTCACGTGGTTTACGTGTGTGAAATGCATTTATCCATGTACCTCTGGGTCGACTTTACACGCTTTCTGCCGACGGAGACAAAGGAGAGGACGAAAAGAGGTGACACGAGTAGAAGTGGCCTCCTTTCTTCCACCCGACTGCATTCTGGAGCGTCAGGCGGGGGAGTGATGAGGCTCCACACTAAAGACAGTTAGCGGATGTTAACTTCCCACTGCGAGAATTTCTCCAGGTCGAATGGGAAGCGTTCCACTAATCATCCGCGCCAGGAAAATACCAGCTGCGGCCTGTGCCAGGATGATCGCTCTCTCAGACCTCTTACCGCGCCGCGTGCTAAATGAAAAATCTGCCGTAGCCCCGGGGAGACGGGCCGAGCCGATGAGCGCGCGGGGTGTTTACGTAGACGCTGCGACGCAGCGCCCTGAACAGGTTTTCTCCTCCGCTGTTATTGTGCAAAAAAAAAAAGAAAAAGCAATCACAGAAGCCATTAGGTTAGAAAGGAAAAAAAAGCGAGCAGGGAAAAAAAAGGAAGAAAACAGTAAGAAGTGCGAAAAAGATCAATGTATTTACACGTTTCATTTGCGGTGAGCTCTTAGAGGCTCATTAATTTAACGCAACTCCACAACTTCTGTCCCTGAATTGTTTCAACCTCTCCTCTCCTGTCAAACACCCACAGAGCTGCGCGCAATTACAGTACATATTACAGGCAGCAAAGAGGAAGAAATTCCCAAGATGCCATATGTTGCTCGATGGCTCGTGCCTACTGTTTCATCAAAAACTGAAAACCCAAACTCATCAGAGAGTAGATGTAGGAACGTGTGTGTGTGTGTGTGTGTGTGTGTGTGTGTGTGTGTGTGTGTACTGTAATAGATCTCTATTTGGACGCTGGATGTAAGCGCTGGCACTAAGAAATCCGCTCACAGTCAGACGGGCCTAACAAGGGCAATGAATTTAGACCCATTAGACCTCTGAGCCCCATAACGACCAATCAGCTCCATTGGTTCACCACAAAGGGGGGTACAGGAACAATTAAAATCTTCTACACAGTGTGTGTGTGTGTGTGTGTGTGTGTGTGTGTGTGTGTGTACATTGTTGTGTTACTATCTATTCGGAACCCCAGTTAGGGGGCTATTTCTCTAACTCTCTTAATCTGAAACCTGTTTTAAAATGTGCAGTTTGTTTGTTTGTTTGTTTGTTTGTTTGTTTAAAGATTGATTCTCATTACACTGTACAAGATCCTTGGCCAAATTTTATAACCGAGTGTACACTCTCATGTCTTCTCCATACCTGGTTTATATGATGAAGATCCCCTAACGATAGATCTACAATTAAAGAACTACCATCAGCGTGATGCAGAAATGAGAATTTGTACGAATTTTTGAAGAAAAGGCTCAACAGGAAATAAAGAGAAGAATCTATTCCACTGAAAGACAACTAGAC
>CM074946.1:28982062-28995586 GCA_037577455.1 Pangasius macronema
ATTAGCTTGTCAAATCAGCTAGCTAGTTAAACTCTGTGTATTAGCTTGTCAAATCAGCTAGCTAGTTAAACTCTGTGTATTAGCTTGTCAATCAGCTAGCTAGTTAAACTCTGTGTATTAGCTTGTCAAATCAGCTAGCTAGTTAGACTCTGTGTATTAGCTTGTCAAATCAGCTAGCTAGTTAAACGCTGTGTATTAGCTTGTCAAATCAGCTAGCTAGTTAAACTCTGTGTATTAGCATGTTAAATCAGCTAGCTAGTTAAACTCTATGTATTAGCTTGTCAAATCAGCTAGCTAGTTAAAGTCTGTGTATTAGCTTGTCAAATCAGCTAGCTAGTTAAAGTCTGTGTATTAGCATGTTAAATCAGCTAGCTAGTTAAAGTCTGTGTATTAGCATGTTAAATCAGCTAGCTAGTTTAACTCTGTGAATTAGCTTGTCAAATCAGCTAGCTAGTTAAACTCTGTGAATTAGCTTGTCAAATCAGCTAGCTAGTTAAGTTTTGTTTTCATTAATAATATGCCTGACCGTTCATTCCAATATGGTTATTAGCTAAACATTAGCTAACCTGAAGCCAAGTTCTAGGTGTGTTTGAGCTAGCGGAATATTTTCCTTATGACTGATTGCTTAGCGAACTAGCTAGTCATGGAGGAGTAAGATTTTGACATAGCATCAACACTTTTTTACTTAAGTACAGTTTCAATCCCTGGGTCTGAGTGAAAAAGAAACATCTTGAGCTTATTTTTATTTTGTGGCAAATCTTACTTAATGCTTAATTAATGATTAATTCGTGCTTATTTGGCTATTATACTCCTAAAATTGGACAAAATGACGTGACAATATGGCAACTGAAATGGTTTGAGAATCACGAGTGTGGCCCTTTATGGCCAGCACAATGCTGTTTGAGAATCCAGTCCCAGATCTGGTCACTGTGGCTGTATGATAAGCCACAAACGTTCACTTGTGTGGAATTTTAGCTGATTTTATCACTTATACTCAGCTAATTTACATGTTTGGCATTATTATACGAGTGGGTAGAATGCAGAGATTAATATTAATGGATAAAGGAAGAGAGGATTGAGTTGAAGGTGTGTGTGTGTGTGTGTGTGTGTGTGTGTGTGTGTGACCGAAAGAGAGAGCATGAGAGCGACTGATGAGCAGCAGTGGTAATTAAATAAAACACTTTGACCAGGCACTCCAGATAAAGAATGATGAGGAGAATGATCACACATGTATTTCATAGTCTGAATCTTGACCCAGACCAGGAGCGTGAGTGTTCCAGTTGACTACACACACCTTACACACACACACACACACACACACACACAGGAGGGAGTAATCCTGTGTGTCACAGGCCAGAATAGAGAGGCTTTGTGTATGAGCAGGGCCACGCATTAACGCTCAGGAAAAAGGACGGTAATTAAAAGCTAACGCGTGGCTGCGAGTGTGTGCGCCGTGGGCCGTGACGAAGGAAGGTTCCCGGCCGTCGCTGTCCTAATGGAGAATACGGCAGGTAATTGTCATTGTGCTCGAGGCGTCATCTTCCATTAAACGCGCAATTCATCTTCGAGGAGAGACGTCCGAAGCAGGTACGCTGATTTATTACAGATTACTGCCGGCAGAGCTGCGCAACGTGGCATTGTTTTAAAAGGGTCACTATATTTGTTTATCTAACACTTACACCACCGTGCTGTAGAATTCTCGATTCACAAGGTGTTGGTTAATTTTCTGTAACAGCGGCTCTGACAGTAGATCCGGCTCTGATACGAATAATAGCTTTATATTTGTTATAAGTTATCGTTTCTATAGTAACAGCTCATTGACAGGGACTTGTATGATAGCAGATGCTCCATATAGTCTAAGCCTAATAATAAACATATTAACAATGTGTTAGGAGACATTTATGTAACATTTATGGAAGGAGTCTCCAGTTTCAGCAGTTTCATGGTAAAGTGACCAGATGTAATTGTTGAGAAATCACTTCACACGTGCTCCCTCAACTTACTAAGTAAGGAATAGCACATGACGGGCTTGCTGTTATAGGAAAATAATCCACTTTAGTGTAGTAAAATTTGCATCGGGATGTATCACATGACCCGCGGTGGTTTATTTTCTTGCATCTGCATGGCCTGTTGTGTGTTATTTCTTCCATACTAATCTGAGTGAGCAAGTGTGAAGACATTGGAGGGGGGAAAAAAAGAAAGCAACTGAATAAAAAAGCAGGAGGCAAAGGATTTAGACAGTTTTTTGCATTGTAGATCACATTAGCTGACAGCAAGACAAGATTTAATGCTATTTATCGAAAAAACAAAAGACAAGCGTGAAGAGTCGGAGGCCTTGTCCCCCTGAGGCGCAGGAAGAGAAGCAGCACCTGCAAGAGCAGATGGAGGAAGAGAGCACGAAATGTGCCGAGGTATTTTTTTAGCGCGGTGCACCGCTACCTGCTGTGAGATGAGCGACATCGCTCTGTTGATGTTCCTCTCCGAGAAGCTGTTTGAGGGGAAAAACCGTCTCTCATTTAAAGCGGCAAATTACAGCGGAGAGAGGGAAGAGAGCAGCACTTAGCCCATCACGGCCGTCACGGCTGTTTCTTTCAGGCTGACAAAAAAGGAGTCGGAGCCAGAGAGAGCAAATGTACTGCACCCTTTATCAACCTGCCTGCGTTATAATTAAAACAATATCCAAGACTTCCATCATGCTCTGTTCTCAATCGCTTGCTCTCCGACAGCAATCAGCCCTGTGCGTCGAACGCAAGCTTTACCCACTGAGATGATGCAGTAAACAAATTCTGATTGGCCTGTTACAAATAAATGAAAACCTCTCAGCAGAGCAACTTTTGACACGATGGACGACAAGTTCAGGGAATACAAGTGCGGTGACAGACATGACATGAAGTGGGGATGAATCTCTCATGACTTCCCTGTCACTTTCCAGTTCTTTATATTCGTTTTTTTTTTTTTTTGTTCCAAGAACGTGACCCCTAGGGACAAATCAGGGTTGTAGGGTCGGTGGCGATGCCGCTCGTACTCCCTTTCTACGCGATGACAGCAAGGTCTCCGAGCACCTCTGTAACTCTCTCACTCTTTCTCAAAGTCTCTCGGCCTTATCCAAACTTCATTCTGATTGTCAAGTGCTTCTTCGGATTCCTCTTGTCAAAAGGAAATACATAAATATATTAATAAAGAGTCGACATGGCCGCCTGGTTGACGTTAGAGGTCATTCGTCAAATCAACAACGTGACAGTGAAACCTCAGGGACACACACGCGTACACACTGGGTGATTTGGGATGCAGTTTGTGTCCACCCTGATGGCCAGAGTAAAAGACGTCAAAGGAGTCGTTAAGACCAGTCCCAGCAAAGCAGGTCCCAACCATGTGACACCCCTCTGATAGAGTGCACACTTGCATTGGGGTTTGGCTGGAAGTTTTGATAAAAAGTGGCAGAGAAGCGGCACAACAGCACGACAGACCACGACATCCCTTTCAATAACCCAACAGCAAAGCCTACAAATCCCCCCTGTGACACGATCCTGGATACAAACCACGCTTAGCATGGGTTTGACCTCAAGCATGCCTTTACCCGTCACCACAGACCCCCTGAACACCATGACACACAGAGACACGGTTCAAAAAATGACAATCCCTCTTAACACTGTCCCTTTTATCTATAACCATAAAATAATAGCAAAGTGAACATTACAACAAGATCCATTGACTTGTCTGTAAAATGAACAGGTTTATATTACAGTGCTGAAGAATTTCAAATCGCTTTGTTCAGAAGGTGTTCATTAATTTATATCTATATTATTAACACACCTGTTCTAATACATTATCATTTCTATAGAAGCAGCTCATTCACATGGACTTGAATGGCAATGCTCTGCATAAACAGATTCAAAAACATGCTGTTATTTAACAAATACACTTTAATAGGAGAGGTTAATAGGAAAAACATGGCTTGTTCGTTTTCCAATCTTCAGCTGTCCAGTTTTGGTGTCCACTGTAGCCTCAGAATTCTGTTCTTGGCGAACAGGAGTGGGAACTCGATGTGGTCTTCTGCTGTTGTAGCCTTTCCACCTCAAAGGTCCACTATGACGTACCGTTGACTTCTCTCATCAACAAGATGTTTCCGCCCACAGACCTGCCACCCCTGGATGCTTTTTGTTTTTCGCACCACTCTGTGTGAACTCTAGAATCTGGCATCAACAACGATGCTACAGCCAAAGATCACTGAGATCACACTTTTCCCCATTCTGATGTTTGATGTGACTATTACCTGAATCTCTTGACCTGTTTCTTCTTCTTCTTCTTCTTCTTCTTCTTCTTTCGGCTTTTCCCTTCAGGGGTCTCCACAGCGAATCATCACTCTCNCAACATTCTCCTACCAATATACTCACTCTCCCTCCTCTGAACATGTCCAAACCATCTTAATCTGGCCTCCCTAACTGACCTGTTTCTTGCTGCCACACATAGTGTATAGTATCACTACATTAAAGAAACCATTTCTGCCAGGCTTCTTGCTTGACCTTAGAAGAAAAATAGCTAATGTTACAAAAGTAATCCAATCTTTTAATAGTGTTAATGAAGCAATAAGGAGGCGAAGTAGGTACTCCGGGAAGCATCGTCACCTCACAGCTCCAGGGTCTCTTGTTTGATCCTGAGCTTGGGTTACAGTCTGTACAGAGTTTTGGATGTTCTCCACGTTTCTCCTGGGTTCTCTGGTTACCTCCCAAAAACTCTAAATTGCCTGAAATGTGTGAATGACGCTCCTGGTGCATGGTGCCCTGCGATGCACTGGCATCCCATTCAGGGTGTATTCCTGCTCACACCCAGTGTGTATGGAATAGACTCCAAATCCACCATGACCTAGACCAGGATAAAGCACGTACTGGAAATGAAGCGATAAAGAAAGTGCAGTCAAGGTTTAGTTTCATTTTAATAAACATCTACAGTATATCTACATTGCAATATCTTTCACATGCATACATACATACATCCATGAATTCAGTAATACACACACACGTACATACGCACAGATCTTCTTGGTACAATAAACACGACTACAGTATCCTTCTTTCTAAATTTCCGAACTGCTTTCTCGGCAAAACTTGACAAAACTACTAAAAGATCATGGTAGCTCCTTTATTTATTTATTTATTTATTTATTTTTCATTTTCTACAGTTCATGTTCTCCATCTTTTGCCTCATATACTCAAAACCCCACCTCACAGAAGTCTGAAAAACTATTTATTCATAAGTGAAAGTGCTGATTATATTCCTAAGGTCTACTCCCGAGGCCTGTGTGCTACAGACACACCACACACACACACACACACACTCACACACACACTGAGTGAGCACTGCACTGTTTCACCGCTCCATTAGGCCGTGTTACCTGATGACGCTCTCCTCCCTTTATTTATCTATCTATTTCTGCCTTACGAGACGACGCGGGTTACCGTTTTAATATCTCAAGTGAAACACGATTATTACGTCTTAATGCTGAAATTACGGTGCTTATTTTTTTTTATTTTGCTCTCTCTTCCTCTTGATGCCGATCGCTTTTTTTTTCCCCCCTTCTCCTGCGTCGCACCCCATGGCATTAACATCTTTATCCCGGCATGTGTTTCTGGTTTTAAAACCTTTACCCCTGCTGTTTGAAAAATAGTGCTCATTTTCATCCCCCATGGAGAGCTGAAATCCCCATAGGCGAACCATTAGAGTTCTCGGAGCTCCCCTCCCCTTCCCGAGCGCTTATTACTCCTGCCTGTACACTCCGCACTGGCTCATTGGGTTTCACTAAATTATGCAAATAAGGTGATGCTCAACATATAGGTTTTTTTTTTTTTCCACCCTCCTTCTATCTCTCTCTTTTGCAGCTTTCTGCAACTGCGCGAGTGTACACAGCTTTCCGCGTGCGGCGACATCATTACACTGACGCAAGGCTGTCAGCGAGATTTATGCATCAGTGACAAATTATATTGGAAATGTGTTTCTCTGCAACAAACCCCCCCCTCCACCCCCCATCCCCCATCCCCCCCCTTTACTTTTTATTTTTTACCCTAATTTCCTCCATTCCTTTCTCAGGTTGAGTCAAGTTCTGCCTTTGCCTTTGCCTTTGCCTTTGCCTTTGCCTTTGCCTTGTGGGGGCATTCGGAAGAAAACTTAGCCGAGTTATTTCCATTTCTGCTTTATGTTTTTGTTTGTGCATATCAATGTGCGCCTGCTGATACGGGCGCGGCTGTGTTCAAATGAATTCATTAATCAGACGTGATGCATAAAAACCGCTCCAGCGCTGGTGGGCTCCTGCGTCTGTGCTCAACTTGTGCTTGGAGTTTGTGCTTTCTCGCTTAGATCGAAGTCTTTTTCTCACCTTCTCGATGACTTTCTAAGGCATCAGCTGATTTAAAGACTTTGACTCGCTTTTCTTTCAGGAAAGACGAGACCAGGACATGAGCTTGTGGTGATGTAGGACTTCGACTCGCCTCATCATCACGAGATCATGTCCTGGTCTTGTTTTTCCTGATCTGTACAAAGTGCAGCCTGGAAACAAGCTTCTTCAGTAGCTCTTTGGCTAACTCTTGCAGTTTTATACATAATCCTTTTCATCGCGTTCAGAAGTGTATGTTCACATGCACACTTAAAATAAAGGGGTCAAAAGGTCACTTTTTAGAGCATTGCCAGACTGTAGAAGAAAATATCTATAGCATAAAGCGTCTTTAATTTTTTTTATTTGTTTATTTATTCATTTATTTGTGTGTTTATTTGTTTGTTTTGTATTATTGTTTTCTTGTCTGCTTGTTTGTGTTTTTTTTTCTTTATTTATTATTAGTTTCATGCTTATATTTTATTGCGGTTTATTTTTATTATGTTTTATTATCTGGTTATTTATGTAATTGTTTGCTTATTTATTTAGCTGTTTGAGTGATTGATTTTTTTTTCTTTCATTATTTATTATTAGTTTTGATCATTTTATTCATTTTATTGTTTGTTTTTTTGTCTGTTTATTTATTTAGCTGCATGTTTACCTGCTTGTGTGTGTGTTTGTTTGTATCTATGTATTACTTATAATTTATGTTTATTATTATATTATAATAATGTATAATAATTATAATTATAATTATATTATATTTATTTCTTGAGCTGGGATTTATAAAGAATTCTCCATCCAGTATATAAAAAGGCTAAATCCCAAATGGCAGCTCATTCACTATATGTGCTCACTACATAGGGTATAACACTATTTATAATAGTGCACTATTTGACCAAGACAAAACCGTCTGAGATTAAACCACCGAAAACTATTCTAACTTCTGTTATTCTAAAAATCTGCTCTTTCCAAAGCACGTGAAAATAAAGTGGTGCATTTATCCAGCAACATTAAGGCAACTAGCATGAGTCTGAATACAGTAAAGAGAATGCAGATATTTGGCTTCAAATAATTCAAATAATATTCAAACACCATGCTCACACACAGCTCACAGCACACGCTCCAGCCCATGAACACACACCTATCATTGGCCTCTCGCCATGTGAGTGATTCCCCACTGACTAAATAAGCACACTTCACACTGACGCCACGTGACGGACGTGTTACAGCTCAAACTTCCCCATATTGTTTTTTCCCTGAAGTGCTTCAGTGCATAGATTAGAGCAATGCAAGAAGCAAAACATCACAAATCCCTCTTAACCCCTCTCACACACACACACACACACACACACACAGAGCACTCCAATATCACTCTCACTCGCAATGTTATTAAACACAACTTTGCAGATTTACTTCTTTCAGAGGGCCATTTAGGCCGGCGGCGCAGGAAGGAAGTGTGTGAGGGAATTGCAGGTTGCCAGTGTGTGTCTGGCCGCGCAGAGTGACAGGGGTTGATTTGGAGCGCGGCGCGACTGAGGCCCTCCTCCCGCGTGTTGTGACAACCGCTCATTACACCTCAACAGCTGCCGCCTGTGCCACATGCAAATGGACACAAATGGGCTCCCGCTGCAGAGAAGCTAATAATGCTGTTTTAGCTGCTACTCTTCTTCGACCTCTCTCTCTCTCTCTCTCTCTCTCTCTCTCTCTCTCCGTTTGCTCCTCCTTCTGCAATCTTCCTCTTCATCTCTGCCTTTCCTCTCATCTCTCAGTCCCTCTCTGATCATGTTTAAGGAGGTAAGATATATATATATTTTTTTTTTAAAAAAGTAAGCCTATCGTTTGAACTTTGACCTCACTTCTCAGAATAATAAGAACCTTCTCAAATCACTAAAGTTGATTTTTAGGATGTAAATTAAAAAATATTACATATATATATATATTCTTATTTCTTTTTTTTTAAAACCTTCCTTAAATATATAAAACAAGGCAAAATATTAATCAGGTTTTGTTCACTATTTACCATTATAAACCTATCTATCTATCTATAAATATAAAAAATAAAGAAATATTATATATATATAGATAGATAGATAGATAGATAGAGAGAGAGAGAGAGAGAGAGAGAGAGATAGATAGATAGATAGATAGATAGATAGATAGATAGATAATTGAAATGTAATATAATGAATTAAAAATTTATGCACCTGCTTAAATTTAATTACATAAAAACAAAATTAAAGGATAAATATTAAAAATAAATATGAAACTGTAAGCAGATTGCAATAAACACTGTCTCTATGTCTATAAAAAATATTATAAGTAAAAATTCAGATGAGAATTGCTAAAATTATTACACTTATTGGTATTAGATCTAAAAAATATAACGTATCTTTTATTTTAAAAAAATTAAATTCAATACACAACAGGAAGGTTAGAAATGAACAGTATAAATGACTAATAAATACATCTTAAATCAAAAGTATTTAAAAATGCACATGTTCATCCAACACAATAAATATATAACATACATTACCAAGAATATATCCTTTTTATTCCAGTCAGCTCCTACAGGAGCTTCTCTGATTATCGCAGTATAATTTGACATTTTACATACATTAATAAAGTGATTTTGAAACTTATATTCATGTAGCGCTCGCTGACTCTGTGCTCCACGAACCCACGCGCTATTGTGTGTGATTCTAAGATGAGTGTTTTAAGTGAAGCTGCAGCTTTCACAGCGATTGTCCTCCTCCACTTTGACCACTTAGCGATGCTCGTTTTTTTTTTTTTTTTGCTCTGCCGTTGTTAATTGGCTTTTCTCTCTGCTCACTGCTCAAACGCATTATCCTGTTGTCTTTTAAAAAACAAAGGCTCGAACCAGAAGTGACTAATTATACGTGTCGAACCTCGATTTAATCAAGATTTCCAGGCTGATTTCCTGGCCGAAATATTGCTGCAATTGGATTTTTCAATCGGAAAATTATAGATTTTTTCTGTCACGATGGCTAAAGTTTCTTTTAATGGTTAAAAAAAACTCAAGAGTCATTTTTGGAGTAAAAACTTTAACTGAAGGAAACCGAAATGCTGGACGTGTTTTAGCTATTAACAGCATTATATATAACATATAACAGCACATATAACAGCAAATAATGCAATCGTTTTAAATGGTATATAATTAATTAAAAAAAAAAAAAACACTGATAATATTGATACAGTCTGTGTATTAAGAACATGACAAAATAGTAGTGCATTAACATCATTTAATTTATTAATTTATTTAAATTATTTAGAGTAACAACATACACAAAACTGCTCTGTATCAGTCACGTCTGATTGTATGATCTATCATTAGGGGTCCAAGCACCAACGCTAACGTGTCTCTATAAATGGACGTGTTATTCAGCTGGTTATTACCTGGAAATTAGTTGAAATTAGTTAAAACCATGATTCACCCATCAGCTAAAAGGTTTTTGAGTAGTGTACAAGAACAAGAGATTACTCCCAACCACATGCTGTGTGTACAATATGGCAGAGTAAAGATGTGGTGAACTACCCAAATGCTCCAGACCTTCATCAATACCTAAAGTCTTCATCTATACCTAAGATCCAGTGGTTCAACACCATCAGACGCAGAGGTTGGGACAGCAGGTGGAGGAAGAAACCATAAAACCCTGAGGAAGGATCAATCAGCCAAACGCAATACCTGGTGCCAACCCTGGGCAGCTCCTGGATCCTGCTGTAAAGATGTTTGCAGGACAGGGATGGATGGATGGCTGGTGGACCCTTGTCAGGAGGTTTAACCCCCAGTGCAAGCGGGAAAGAGGACAATGTCACAATACCTGGTGCCAAGACCTGGAGATGGACATCAGGAGGCGGGGCAGCTCCTGGGGCTCCTCTGTCTTTTTGCATTCACTTTGAGAGTAAGAACACACCAAATACACCAAATATAATTTACACCAGAGAAAGTGTAATTACCATGGCCAATCATTTTAAACATGGACAGTTGTGCACTAAATGTTAAAAATACATGGCTATACGAAGATTACTCTCGGCAATTACCAGGGGTCCAAGCACCAAAGCTACAGGCACCCTATAGTAATTTTTTTTGTTGTTTTGTTTCATATTTTCTGTTTGTTTCTTTGTTTTTTTGCACAAGCACTAAAGCTGAAGGTCCGCACTGGTGATTATAGGTTTTATTAAAAGGGGTCAAAGACCCACACATATATTTTGATAAAGCATGTCCACAAATTTTTCCCCTTTTGGGAAAAGTATTCCCGTTCCTGAATGGACGAATTAGAGCTTAAATTACACCTCTGAATGAAGAATTCTTGAAAGAATTTGACAAAAATAAACGTTTATTCGCCCCAGTGAATGCTCTTTATATCACACATTTTCTACAGATGAAATTAAGATTGAGGTAAAACTGAGGTAAAAAAAAATATCTTAGAGTATTCCTCTAATATTTATAATTGCCAAGGCCTGGGTGTATATCATGTGCCATACAACCAAGCACTATATCAGAGCGAACTGAATAAAAACTCGTTTCAGAAATGATGTAATTCCATTTGGAGTATTTTAATGGTGACAGTAACAGTAAAGGATTATATGGGAACAACACGTTATCTTCTTCGTGTTCAAAAAAAACAAACATAACCACGAAGCACAACAGTGAAAAAAGAGGGGTTATTTTCTCCTCATTTTAATTGTGTCACTTTCATTCCTGTTAAAACCGAAAACCAAAACGGCCGACGCCGAGAGAAAGAAATCATTGGCCTGCCGTTCGGGTAACAGAGCAAGTAGTTGTGTTATTTGTGATGCTGCTGCTCTGCTCTGGGGTCATGTCATATTTAAATCTCGGCCCATTACAGCAGAAACGTGTGTGTGTGTGTGTGTGTGTGTGAGTGAGAGAGAGATAAACAGAAACAGCAGGGGAGGAGTAGGAACATGTTCAGATGCCTCGCTTGTTTCTCTTGACGGCTTTGATGTCGGTGCCGTTGCAGGTAGAGGAAGGGTTAGAGGATCAAAATGCTGCTGAGCTTCTATTAGGATAGACACATGTTTACAAAACCCTGCTTTCTCCACCTCTCTCTCTCTCTCTCGGCACACACACACACACCACACAAACACACTGAACACACTGAACACATAATGCATAAGAATCTTTTTTTCTTTTCACTTCGCACTCTCTCTATATCCAGTACATACAGTATGAAACAGTGCATGTCCGTATGTATGGCTACTGCTACACACAGGTCATGAGCTACACTTGATCTGAAGCCACTATGTTTTTCTGTCCGTATGTTTTTCTATCCATAGTATCATAAAAAATCATTAAATTTTATGGCGAGGGCAAAATCAAGCGTAAAAGCTCGGTTAAGGTCGTCCTAGCTGGCAGAACGAGTGTTCAGTGGGATGATGAATTATAATTTATAATTTAAGTCTAAGTGTGTTGTAAGTAAGATCACCTAGCTTTAAACCAGTTCACCTAACCAAAGCATCAACCCCGAAAATTCAATGTTACACCATTTAACTCAATTCATCATTGTGGGATATTTTTAGGAATATTAAGAATATTGTACATATTCGAGAATATATTTTCATCAGAATTCAAGACACTGAAATGCTCCTAGTTTCCTCCACAGTGTTGTAAAGTTAAAGACAACATGTCCAAAGTAGTGCAACATTTTGGAAAGCTCATATTTGATTTAATCGAGTGTAATTTTAGCATAAATATACATAAAGAAACGAGACGTTTGAGATGATTAGAGAGCTGAGATTAATATTCCTTATATTATCTATAAAGTAAAATCATGTTCTAATGTTTTGTGATCATATGATTCGACTTTAGCGCTTTGACTCTGCCATTGCTTCAAGTCAGGCCTACATGCTCATGTCCTTGTCATGTCCTGCTCCGAAGTTGCACTTTCACTCACAAATATTAGTGTGTTTAAGCCCATAAAGACGTGAAACAATAAGAAACCGTACAGAATTGGATTTCAGCTGGCCAGCAACAAATTCTCTATTTCATTTTATTTTTTTTTTAATCTAATAAATTGATTTGCAATATCCTTAAACTGTGAAGTGACAAACACTGCCAGTCCCGCATCAACATTAACTCGCTGAGATACAAAATAAGCCTCGATCCCCAGGAGCTCAAAAACTATTCTGGGTTTATACAGCTGAGATTCAGAGCGACTCGGGCCTTGATCACACGAGGATTTGTTTTTAAGGCTGAGTTTAGAGCCATGATGCAAAAGGACTCGATTGTCCTTCCAAAAGCTTGGAGACGGAGTATTTAAAAATGGAAAACAGATTAGCCGTGGATAGCAGTTCTGCCGCTGGACAGAGATTGTGAGAGACGAGGGAGAAAGACAGAAAGAGAGAAAGACAGAGCTCATGCACTGGGAGACAGATTTACCACCCATCGACACATTCAGTGCCTGAGAGACATCCCATCAGTGCTCTACACACATACACTCCTCTACACACACACACACACATGCATGCACACCATGGAACTAAAATATTAGACACTTAATCTGACTCATTGGAAGCCATATGAAAGTGTCTTGAAATGGCTCCGTGTTCCACAGATTAGGATTAAAACAGGAGTATCAGTCTCAATTTTGGTCGTGTCTCATTTGTTTCACAGGTGTACTATCTCTTTTTTATCTCATCCCCCCATTTATCCCCTCCACCCCCATTTTGTCTGTCTCATGGAAGTCGTCCTCTCCATGCAGGATCACAGCGTCTTGAATTTGTAGGGCTTTTTCCAGACACAACAGGGCGACAGGCTGAGAGGACGATGTGGACCAAAGTGTCCAGCCTTCATTGAGCTGACGGCTCTATCTCTGCTCTGGCAGGCAGCAAAGATTCACAAGGGGATTATGGGATATCTGGCAGCCCTAACACATTCACATTCACATCCACATCCAGCTCAGCAAAGCTTCATCAACAGTATTCAGTTCTGGAAGTGTAGAGAAATGTATATGGATCAGTTCAAATATGCTGCTACAAATTTCTTTTTTTTTAATTTTAACTAAATTGTAGAATTTTTATTTTATATACAAATAGCATACAATGTGTCACTGAGGAAGAGGCAGGAGTCAGAGCTAGAGGTAGCAGAGCTGAAGATGTTGAGGTTCTCTTTGGGAGTG
>CM074946.1:29052123-29074796 GCA_037577455.1 Pangasius macronema
TATTCTGTCCCATTACTTTTGGTCCCTTAACAAGTGGGAGGCACATATGCAAACTGTTGTAATTCCTACACCGTTCAAATGATTTGGATGTAAATCCCCTCAAATTAAAGCCGACAGTCTGCAGTTAAAGCACATCTTGTTCATTTCATTTGAAATCCATTGTTGTGGTGTATAGAGCCAAAAATGTTAGAATTGTGTCGATGTCCCAATATTTATGAACCTGACTGTATACCTGTGATTTGCTTTACAGCCAAAACTACTATCCAAGCTGCTATTCTGACCAATGTGATCAGAATCAGAAATTTTATAGTTCATATTATAATGTACATCTCACCCTTCAACCTCTGCCCCAGTCAATACCCTCTGGCGCCATACACACACGCCTCCATCACTCAGACCCTGACACAGGGCTCCGGCAACCTGTTGCGGTGTGAAAAAAAAACCCAGTGTGGGTGTGTGAGTGAGAAGAAGGTCACGTTGGCCTTTTGACGGCTCTGTGTCTCCGAAGGTTTCGAGCTCTGCATGGGGGGGTGTGTTTGTGGGTAACATTAGACTCTTCCCTCCTTACAGAGTGGCCATTCAATCCTTCTGGTCAATACTGTCTTTCTCTGGTAGCTCCACTAGTGGACGGGGACTGCACAAGAAGAATCAGGAACGAGCAAAATGGCATTTTCCCCATTCAGGTCCAAACACTGTATATTAACACAGTCTGGAGTGATGCGCTGCAAGTAATCCAAAACGGAGTACGAAAACCAGCCGGTTCCTTTTTATACTAGTTACCAAATAAAGACAGTCCATCTAAAGAGATACAGACAAAGAGACTAAGATACGGGGGCAGAGGGGAAAAAAGGGGGTGGGCAAGAGAGGGTAATAGAAGATGGCTTTCCCTGTGAAAAATTACTGTACATAATGTAACCATGAGATTGGAAATCAATATTTATGAGTAAATCTGTGTCTGTCACTGAAACCGAAGTTTTGCAGGTTCTTATAATTATAATCGAATCACAAATCCTAATTTACAAGGTTCACATTACATTCACAAATTTGCTACATTTCTAAATCCCTGGCTAAACAATTACAACTCAAAGGATTTCACTGCTACAGCTAACTATTATATGGGGCAGTCGTGGCCTAATGGTCCGAGAGTCGGACTTGTAACCCGAAGGTGAACCTGAAGGTGGTGGGTTCGAGTCNCCCCCAACTGCTCCCCGGGCGCCGCAGCTAAAATGGCTGCCCACTGCTCCGGGTGTGTGTTCATGGTGTGTGTGTGTGTGTGCACTTGGATGCGTTAAATGCAGAGCACAAATTCCGAGTATGGGTCACAGTACTTGGCTACACTTCACTTTCACTTTATATGCAATTCCATTCAATATTATTTGTGTTATTTGTATTATTTTCCAATAGACATGAGAAGTAAAAGCAAACAGCATTGAGTGTGATAAATATGGATGTTTATGAGCAGATTGTAAATAAGAGTCCTGGGATGAGCAACAGGACTACAGCAGCAGTCCACTGGATAATCTCATACCTAAGTATGATATGTAAGTATGAGACTTAAGATACTTAAGATACTTACGTATGAGATTATCTACTGAAGCAAGAAAATGTTTTGGGGAAGTGTAAATGTTTAGGGTGTCCCTCTGGGATAATCCACAACAGCCGATGGTGAGTTAGAGGAACATATTAAAATGGATGGTTCCAGAGATCTGGATGCGGAGGGCTGAAAAAAAAAGAATGTACTAGTCAATACTTATGCATGAAAAATTGTAATCTGTAAACCTACCTATATAACGCATCCAAATGACATCTACGATCCATGTGTGTGTGTGTGTAAAATATGACTTTTGACAGGAAACTCCAGACTCTTCTTCTGGAGCCTTTAGCTCAGGGTGTGAAATTCATTTTCAGTATAATCACACTTAGGCCATTGTCACGTGGGCCAAACCTAAAATATCACTCCTGTCAGAATTTATCTGAAAGATACAAATTAAAAAGAAACTGCTGTTCAGAAGAGTTACACATCATCAGCCAATTTTGTCAGTAGCTCTGTATATGACCTTGAGTTTCTCCCAATTTTATTTTCTCTGGAATAACAGAAACTAGCACTTTTTAAAAAATCTTTCGAATCAATTACGCTCCACAAGACATTCATACCATGATTTCTAAAGTCATTTAATTTAGTGGATTAGACCCTTTTCTGTCCAGACTCATATGTTTGACACTCCTGATTTAGGCCGATATTGAAAAAACAAAACCTAATACATTGAAAAGAATGAAAATCAAGGTCATGTGGCTGTAAAGGATGCGGTTTGCTGTGCAGATGTAAAAATGAGCCGTACGCCCCCTCAGCTATAACAAAGACTATGGTTTTCTTTGCATCCCGAGGAGTTATACAGTGAAATCTATATGCCTCTGACATCATCGGCCAGATGCCTGAAATGGTCTCATCTTGCTCAGGAGAGGCATGAAAAATACATGCCTGTTCTACAGCTCTTCCTTTCTGTCTTCCTGGTTTTTTATCCCTCTCTTTCTTTCTCTCTGTGGTATGATTCAATCAGTGCGATGGTACCGATCTCAATGATGTATGATGCCTGCATGTAGACTCTGCCACGAGGACACTGTGACCTACTTACACACATGCGCACTTTGTGTGTGTGCGTGTGTGTGCGTGTGTGTGTGTGTGTGTGTATGTGGACAGTCTGGTGTATGGCTACATTCTAGGCTTTGCTAAAGGTCCAGAGAAATGTGATTACAGAAAAAAATATGTGCATATTACTATCATCCCACACTGGACTGTATATCTCCACTAATGTATACGTAGACTTTAATTAGGTGATCTAGTTCCCTATGAAGTTGCTAAGCTGATTATAATGAATTACAGCTTTGTCTGAAATCCCTCACTCACTCACTTGTTAGCTATTTACTTTATAGACTGGTCTATATAGACCTCTGTACATAATCTAAGCCTAATAATAATTCATAAGATTGTCCTGAAGTGTTTTATTCCTTATTAATGCACATTTATATATGACGTTTTGAAATGAAGTGAAGTGACTTTGTGGCCAAGTGTGGTGACCCATACTCGGAAGTTGTGCTCTGCATTTAACCCATCCAAGTGCACACANATTGAGGGTGGCAGAGAGCGCTGGTCATTCACTCCCCCACCTACAATCCCTGCCGGACCCCAGACTCGAACCCACGAGCTCTGCGTATTCATCCCGACCAGTAAATTTCAAGCTAAATGAAAGTGCTATTCAACTTGTCTCCATAAGGCAGAACATTGAATTGAAAATGATCACTGCACGTCCATGATAATTTGAAAAGACAGCAGACACATTGCATACCTGAATGTGTCTGTAGAAACGATTAAACGTTTTGCATATTGCTGGTGTCTCTGTAGTCACGCCATGCTCTGTTCTCTACCCAGTTTCCGAAATGTACGTATTCGAAACCGTGTTTGTTGTGAGCAGAGCCTCTGACATATATGCTTGCGAATGCAGGATTTTGCAAGTGCTTATTTGTTCCTGTGTGCCACAATAATGTGTTGAAGCCAACAGCTCTGAAGCTGAAAAATCACAGACTCTCGCAGGATGTGAGATACACAGTGTTTCTTAACACAGTAACAGCTGAAGGCACTGGTACATTGCACAATATCACAGCATTACACAACCCCCTTCCCATCATTTATGCAGAAGTGATAACAAATAAGCACTCACACATATACACGCCGCATGAATATGTGTGTTATCTCTGAGCAGTATAGCTGTGTACTGGCCAATGCGGGCTATTAGGGGAATCATTTAACAGCTCTTGGTGTTTCAGTGACTCAGAGAGGCCACATTCAGGAGGACACGATGGTGATCTGTGGTTAACAATGAGACCTTAGTGGACAGCAGACATAAAGAAAGAAAGAGAAGGACAGAGATTTAATTGTACAGGGAATAAGAGCTCTGAGATTGAGATCTCGCAGTAGAGCGCTGCACTCAGTGACCACTTTAATAGGTATCCCTAGCTTGTGCTTATGAGTTTCACCTACAGTGTAACTACCATGTTACTGACTGTAGCCCATCTTTTGCTATTTCTAGTCCCCCTCTACTGTGGTTTCTCAATGAAAAGGGACCACCAAGCAGATAGCATTCGGATCATTCGCAGCACAACTGTGATACAATGATAGTGTGCCTAAACTCACTGAGCACTTTATTAGGAACACTACACTAATACTAGGTAGGGCCTCCCTTTGCTCTAAAAACAGCCTCAATTCTTCATGGCATGGATTCCACAAGATTTTGGAAACATTCCTTTGAGATTCTGGTCCATGTTGATGCGATTCCATCACGCAGTTCCTGCAGATTTTTCAGGTGCACCTTCATGCTGCAAATCTCCCATCAGTTCTACCGCATCCCAAAGGTGCTTTATTGGATCCGGTGACTGGGAAGGCCACTGAAGAACATCAAACTCATTGTTATGTTCATGAAACCAGTTTGAGATGAATTCTGCTTTGTGACATGGTGCATTATCATGCTGGAAGTAGCCATTAGAAGGTGGGTAAATTGTGGCCATGAAGGGATGCACAGGGCCTGCAACAATACTGAGAAAAATCTGATTAGATAAATGCATGCAGAATGTACAATTAATTAAGATCAAGCTAACAATAAAATAATTATACTTTGAAATTTAACTTAAAAAAAATATTACAGAAATATACTATGCCAAAATACCATAATATATTATACCATACTACACTATATTATACCATGCTAAAACTGTTATGCTGCACTGCCTTACTATACTCTTCTAAACTGTTATACTACACTACAATATACTATAGTAAACTATACTTAAATAATACAGATGTGTTAATAAATGTATTTTAATCTATCATTTGCTGAGACAATTTTGTCTCAGCAAATCTGATTTAAATTAGATTTAAAATAAAATATATAGACTACACTATATAACACTATAATATTCTACACTATAATTTACCACACTACAATACACTACACTATATCATACTACACCACACTATACTACACTATACTGTACTACATCGCACTATACCACACCACACTATATCATACCACACTACGCTATATTATACTGTACTGTACTATACTGTATTATACCATACCATAATACATTGCATTATACTGTGCTATACTGCACTGCACTATACCACACCACATTACACTATTCTATACCACTCTGTGCTATACTATACTATGCTATACTGCCCTACACAACACTACACCACACCATACCATAGCATTACCACACTACACTATACTGCACTACATACTACACTATACTATACTGTACTGCACTACACACTAAACTATACTGTACTGTACTATACTATACTGCACTATACTACACCACACTACACTATACTGTACTATACTATACTGCACTGCACTACACACTACACTATACTGTACTATACTATACTGCACTGCACTACACACTACACTATACTGTACTATACTATACTGCACTGCACTACACACTACACTATACTATACTGTACTATACTATACTGCACTATACTACACCGCACTACACTATACTGTACTATACTATGCTGCAATGCACTACACACTACACTATACTATACTGTACTATACTATACTGCAGTATACTACACCACACTACAGTATACTGCACTATACTACACCACACTACACTATACTACACCACACTTTACTGCAGTATACTACAACACACTACACGATACTATACTATACTACACCACACTACACTATACTGCACTATAATACACCACACTACACTATACTGTACTATACTACACTATACTGTACTTTACTCTAGTATACTACACCACACTACAGTATACTGCACTATACTACACCACACTACACTATACTGCACTATACTACACTATACTGTACTTTACTGCAGTATACTACAACACACTACACGATACTACACTATACTACACTATACTGTACTTTACTGCAGTATACTACAACACACTACACGATACTACACGATACTACACTATACTACACTATACTGCACCACACTTTACTGCACTATACTACACCACACTACACTATACTGTACTATACTACACTATACTACATCACACCACACTTTACTGCACTATACTATACCACACTACACTATACTACACTATACTACACCACACTTTACTGCACTATACTATACCACACTACACTATACTACACTATACTACACCACACTTTACTGCACTATACTATACCACACTACACTATACTACACCACACTGCACTATACTATACCACATTGTACTATAACACTCTATACTGCACTATAATGCATTACATTGTACTATACTGTACCATACTTGTACTATACTACACTATACCATACATCTTAACAGTTTTTAGCCTTTTCTTATTATTTACTAATGACTAAACGTGTGTATTGGTGATTTGGGTATCATTATGAAACCGTATGATCACAGTTATCACTGTTACAGCTACAGAGGGACTGGATATATTAATACGCTCGTGTGGTTTTCCTACCTCTCGATTGGTCGCTTTAAGGTGTCAATCAAAGGCTTTAACATTCGCATTCCATGTGCAGGGGGCGGGGCTGAAGATTCGGGGGAAAAAAAAACCTAACACAAACCATGCCCGAACGCCATTTTGACTCCAGTATGCAACGACTGCGTTGTTTGCGATTTCCCACCCGTATTCCTCTGCATCCCTCCTCCTTCTCCTTGCGGTGGAGGGCTTGCGTGGAGGATTGACCAATCATGTAGCAGGTCGCTGATCACCCTTAGCCAATCACAAGGCCGGGGGCGGGGTTTGTATGGAATACGGGTGCGTGTATTCCCTGACTGAGGAGAGCAAAGATGGTTTATTGGAGAGACTTTGACGCGTCCGTTCGGGGGAATTTTTTTTTTTTTGACAGGATTGCCGCAGAAAGCAAGTCGCGTCGAAAGTCCCACTGAGTCTCGGGAGACGTTTGAGTAGTTCCCTGAGGTGTTTATAGCGGAATTTGGTCATTTCAGTGCGCATTTTTTGGAAAATATTTGGACATGGCAGCTCGGTTTTGGTCGGGTCGCGAGACACTTTTATTGAGGGTTGTTAGCTAGCGAGCTAGCCAAGACTGGTTTTAGCTTAAACACTACGGACTCAAACGGTGAAAACTTGGATATTAAAGACAGGAAAAAAATCTCAAACACCTGTCAAACCTTTATTTGTGCGGTGTACAGCGAAGGTTTGATTTAGTAGCGACGACAAAAAAGGCAATTTTTTGGATGGCTAAATGCGGTTTGGACGATAAATCCTGTCGCTGTGTTTTTCTTCGACCGGGCTGATATGGATTTACCCGTGTGGACACCTTCGAACTAAATCCGAATTATATTTGTATGTAACATTTGCTTATGGACAATAGCCATATTAGTTGTTAGTATTAACTCTGAAACTGGATCTCATCACAAACATTTATTTATGAACTTGTAACTTGAGAAGTGACAGCTCAAAACCAGGCTTTTAACTTTCGGATAATGGAGAAAAAAACTGAAATGAAATGAAAGTTGTGATTAAAAAGGTATGTTCTGTTCTCAATGTTCTTCATATCATAAGTGCTATGAATTTTCAGGAGAAAAATGCTTCTCGTTGAGAAATGGATGCTGGACAGGCTCTGATTCATGTCCACGTGTAGTCACCCCTCTTTAAAAATATCTTTATTCTTCATTTTGTTCCTCAAGTGTCAGATTGATCCTGAAGTGAAAAGGGGGAAAAAATCCAATGGAGATGTTTCCTGTCTGCTGTATGGACTGTATTTTAGCGCACAGTGGATCCGATGTGAAGCTGAAGATGCTTTCATGAAGACTCCCTTGACATTAGTGACTGTTCATAAACATTTGAAAGCAAATAATCAAAACAGAGACAAGGACAGAGACAGATCCGTCATCTGTGCATGAATTATTTCGGATTTTATTCTAAACTGAGGACTAAACCATCAGCCTGAAGATGGGATCTGCCACTAAACTGGCATTCGCTGTTTTCCTCATCTCCTGCTCATCAGGTGGGTCTTAAAAATATATTTAAAATTTAAAAAATAGATTAAATACATGCAATATCTTTGCACATGGATCGGACATTTCGTGCATTGCTTCATATAAAGCCCATAATCACTGTAATGACACAATTTCTGCATAAATAACACCAATTTTCCCACCTGGTGCTTGGCCCCCTAATAATACACTGCTGGAATAGTGCAATCAATGATAACAGGTTTTTAAGATGTTATAATAATAGATACACTCGACTTTAAAATAACCTCTGAAGGTACCAATCATTCAGCTGCACAGTCACATCAATGATATCGAGCTGTAATATATGAATCGTTGGCTCCCCCCCATTCCTACCTTTTACGTCACTTCCTGGAGACGGGTAGAGATGGAGAAACATAAAACACGAAGGATCCTGATAACCTTTGCGTACAGCTATGCACATAATAATAATAATAATAATAGTAGTAATAATAAGGTTTCCAACTTTACATTTGGTGCTTGGCCCCCTAATAATACAGTGCTATAACGTTATATTAGGGCTCAGCTACTCATAGCTACTTATACGCATTAAATAAAAAAAAATACGCAGATGCTAACATCCGATACCATGTGATGCTATATGACGTAAGCCTAGTGTACATTGCTAACGATCATATGACACAAACCCAAAGTTTGCACCTAACGATTGGTGACATTATGAAGAAGAGGAACGACAGCATCTTTCTATAATACACGTAACCTGATCCAAAAACATCTTAAACCTAAAACTCGAGGAGTGCGAGGAAGTCTTCGCCTAGGCAAGAAAGCTGTCTACAGACCGTGCTAGGTGAGTGACACTAACTCGGGCTCCTAGCCAGTATGTTGTTTTTGAAGATCAGCTGCTATCTGATTCAATAACGACAACAAGATGTACTTAGCGTACAGCTGGACAGAAGTGTCTTTGCCAAAATGAAACAATCTCCACCGGTAGGTAGCTACTGTAGCTAGCTGATGCACTTCATTAAAAAAACCGACACTTGCTAGCGTTATAAACACGTACATGCGCACCTTTCATGGCCACTCTGTAAAAACTAAACCATATAAACATAAGCAGAGTTAAATGCAATGTTCCATGATTGATTAATACTAAGCAGGTTGCTCATTTCGCAGTTGGTGTTGGCGAGCGAGTATTAGCGAAATGATTATATAAGAGTAACGACTGCGTAGTCCACCGCATTCACTACAACTGCTACTGGTTTCAGTGTGTCAGGACTGTTGCATGCAGTCGTCCGCTAAATCTGCTGAACGTGATGTCATTGCAGCGTCACTCACGTCGCATCGAAGCACGTGTCTTGCGCACGCGGTCTTGTCCTGTACTTTGTTTGGTTAGTGTTGGATTTTGAGCTCAGTTGCCACCAACACTGACCTGATGTGTGTCAATAACATAATCTTGCGTCTTGACCTATATCAAGCCAAGTGTACACAAATTTCCCACTTAACTCAAATGTATTCAATCAGCCAAGGCATATTTGGCATCCAAATTTCCCTCCTTCACTCGTGCACACGTGTCGAATAACGATGGAAAGTTTGGCTACATTTGATTATTTCCCCTTAATGGTGGCAGCTCGTAATGTTCTGGGTTACCGTAAATTCATGATTCATGTGTGAGGCAAACATCTGGATTTGTACGATTCCTGGAAACCGTTACTTCACAGCCAGATAGAAATATCTTGTTAGAGACGTCACCTTGATAAACTGATACAGTCTGAATACAGCAGATTAGATGTTTACCAATCCGACTGGCCAGTAGTGATGGATTAGGGAGTAGAAATCGACGCATGATGCGTTATAATGCTTGTCGTGTTTCGTATGCCGAGCTTTAAAACCTGACTGTGAGTAAGGTTTATGCACTCTGTATAACCTCTAATGAGAAAGAAACCCGGTTGGTTGTTATTTCTGGTGAGCATCAACAGGTTGCTTTCAAACATGTTAATAATACTCAAATGCATTTTACTCTCAGGGTGTGCAGTGTGTTCTCCCCTCAGGTTGTGCCGTGTGTGTGTGTGTGTGTGAGAGAGAGAGAGAGAGAGAGAGAGAGAGAGAGACATGCGTGCCTTCATATCTGCGGAGTTGGGCCGATGCCCAGAACAAGGTTAATTACACTTTCACTCTTCTGATAGAGAGAGAGAGGACAGGATTAGATAGGAACAGAAGAAGCCAATTTGCAGAAGATAGACATTTACGGGACACACGTGGAACTTGGGGACGTGTGTGTTTTCAGGATATGGACCTTTAGACTGTGTGTGTGTGTTTGTGTGTGTTTACAAAGGATCATGAATTTGCATTACCCTGCTTGCTCAGTTTTGACGAGCAAGGAGACGTACAGCTTGATTTCAGACTGATCTGAGGTCAGTACACAGAGCTTCGGTTTGAGCTTTCCGAGGAAGCCTGGTTGTACGTGGCGCTGCAATCATGGCAGAATCCGGTTACTCCAGAGCTGCTCAACACGATCTTAAATAACGGGGTCGCTGTTGGTGGCCGGCCCTGGCCGTGCAACAAGCTTCATCCTCTTTTTAACGTAAGCCCACAGAGCTTCCTCACACACATGCCAAGGTTAACAGCTCAGAAAATCCCAGACCTCTAACACACACACACACACACACTCACAGGGAAGCTTCTGTTAAAGCAAGGGATGAAGGCAGGTTATTTTCAGTGTGTAGAGTGTTCAGTCTACTCCTGAGAAATGTTCGACCCAAAATCTGTAAAAATGGATGGTCTGGAAAATGTAATCTTATCTAGATAGACATCTCTGTTATTACTTACTTAAAAAAAAAGCAGACATTTGAATCCTGAATTAGAAAATTTGGAAACAACTCTTGAGGAATTTCTGAACGGTTTAACTTGTGTGGCTTTTATAAACACTGAAAGTCCATTAAAAGGAAAAGTTCAGTCAGAAGTCAATCCTTTGAGCTGATTAAGTGGTTATAGTAATTATAATGACTTTATAATCACTAACACCACAATATCATGCAGCTTGTAGCGTTCGATGACGAAATTCACGATTCTTGCACAACGCAAACAACCGGATTTGCAGGATTTATGGGGACTGTAGCTTCACATCCATCCAGCTGCAAATATTTAATATGTCGATCTGAGATATGAATACCGTAGTGACAAGCGAATGGGACAAGACAGATGTGTTTACAAGTCGTCGCACCAGTCCCACCCCGAAATGTTCAGCCATGAGTGTAGCGTGTGGTGCTTGTAGTTTTGTAGGACCGCTTGTAGCCTGACTGACTCTGTATTTCGAGCAGCTGGGATTCTCAACACCGAAAACTCCAACATCCTCGTCTCATTCATCGCGTTATGCCATCTTGGATTGAACAGGCGAAGCAGCACACACTTTCACTTACAGCTGCTTCCCTGCAAGTAGCTAAGAATCTTCCATACAAACCATGTACGTCCTTTAAGGGTCAGAATGTCCTCTGTATATCGGGACGATTAGGAAAGAGGTCACTGAGGGTCACAGGGTCAAGGGGGTCCACATGGGGCTGCTGGTTGTGGTTCCTGTAAACTCCCAACAACCCCAACGACAAACACCCCCCCCAATCCTGGCCCCCCGGCCCCAACATTTTGAATTCCTGCGCTAAGTGCAGGAGCCCCAAAGGAGCAGAGCGTCACTCAACAGCTATGAGAGGGGATAAGACAGATGCGGTGCTAACTCTCTCTCTCTCTCTCTCTCTCTCTCTCTCTCTCTCGCTCTGCCTTGCTCTCTCGCTTGTCTCCAGCCATTCCGGCTCCACGCTGTCCAGGTCAGAAGGGCACAGCGCAGGCATATGCCTATATTAAATTCTCCTAAATGGCTCCATTTTTTTATCTGGTTTAGAATATTAGGGCTATATTTTGTAAAGGGTAATCAATGCTAAAAATGAGTACTCTTAAAAATAATAGGCAGGCTGTTATATCTTTTAAATATAAATAACCTCATAAGGTAGACAGAGTGATGAGATTTAGAGCCGATAGGCTTGCTGTTGGATATCAGACGTGCTGCGTATCATGTTGTGACCCTGCGTGTTGTTTGACTGTCAGTATTGACAGAGCAGTGGCTGTGGTATCATATTCAAAACTGAAGGGAGAAGAGTGGGTGTCTGGTCCACGGGAACCGCTCGGCCTTCGGTCCTGGTGTTCACATGCTGACAAGAATGTGGAGCGCAGGGGCAGGTACGATCTTCCGTCATGTTCACCGTATAAATGCGTCGTAGCGGTGATCATGACTCCACGCTCAACGCGTCATTCTGTAAAACGTCTCATTCTCACTGCAGACTCGCACCGCGACCTGGAGCCTTTTCACGCCCGGAAAGATCACAGATCCGATCTGCAGAATCTCACAAGTGTGATATTTGTGTGTGTGTGTGTGTGTGTGTGTGTGTGTGTGTGTGTGGGAGAGAAGGAGCGAAGTTGTTGGTGTGAAAGGAAGCGGCCCAGCCTGCCAGCGCGAGCGTATTCTGTATGTGTTTGTGTGTTGGCAGTCTTTGCCTGCGCGTGTAGGCGTGTGTATATTCGAGGGTCCGGAACAGCGCATTCGAGGCACTTGAGGACGGCGTTAGAGGAAAAACTCGGCAGTGATTACAGAGCGGGAGCCGGGAGCGAGGCCACGCTGTTCAGAGGAAGCACAGGATTTATTTAACAGGATAATCACAGGCTCCGACATGCTTCACGGTGGAGAGATGTGTCTGTTTTTTTTTTGGACGTCCGTTATTATACGTTAGTTTTTGCTGGTATAAATTTCACGTGATGATGATCAGGTCATATATACGCATCATATCAGCAGTATCAAATAGCATTTATACCACTGTGCTGTGGAATGCTGGTTAATCTTCTGTAAAAGCAGCTCTAACAGCAGTTTAACACACATCACAGGTCCGTATTCATGCGCTCCTTCTAATACGTTAAAAAGGTGTCGATACGGTCAAAGTTTCTGTCAGATGATTTTTGGAAGGAGTCTCCAGTGTCAGTGCTGGAGGTAAAACTTTGCGTTTTCTGGCACAGGAAAGTCTTCAGGACGGAGAGCTTTGTGCTTTCTTCCTGCGTTGCGTCACACTACCCCATCTTTGATTATTTTCCTATAACAGCGTGCCACAAAGTGTTGTGTCTATGGTAAAACCAGTTCGTCATTGGATAGTGTTTTGGCGCTCCCTCTCTCTCTCTCTCTCTCTCTCTCTCTCTCTCTCTCTCTCTCTCTCTCTCTCTCGTTTTTTTTTTTCTTTTTGTAAATTCAAGCCAGTTATTCCATTCTCCCAGATTAAATGACAGACCAAATCAAATCAATTGTGACAAGACGGAATTTACAGTTTGTGCCTTTTTGCGTTTGGAGTGAATAAGCGAGCGGTATTTGGCTTCGGCTCTCCTCGATTTCATGGCGAAATTGCACTAAATCCAACAAGATTGTGAAACTCAGCTAGAGATTGCTGTGACTACTGCTTCTAGTATTTCTGAAGCCCCTGCGTTTGAGTTATGGGTTTGATAATTACCCAATCAAAACAGGAAGGACTTTTGCGAACATTGAGTTTCTCCAAACTGATTTTACCTGAAATCTGGGATTTTGGGGATGAAAACCATAAAATTACAAAAGGAGTTTTTACACCTGGTTCACTCTTTATTCTGTTGCCTTTTTGAAAATATTGGGTGTGCGTTCCTCACGTCTCGCCTGCAGGTTGATGTTGAAACTTTTTAACACCTGTCTGAATAATATTTATATCGTCTTTGGCTTTGCACTGTGGATCTTCCACTCTGTCCCTACCAGTTGGGGGCAGTTGTGGCCTAATGGTCTGAGAGTCGGACTTGTAACCTGAAGGTGAGCCTGAAGGTGGTGGGTTCGAGTCTCGGGTCCGGNTGGGTTAAATGCAGAGCACAAATTCCGAGTATGGGTCACCACACTTGGCCACAAAGTCACTTCACTTCACTTCAGTTGAGAGAATTCACCAGTTGCTACAAACCCTCAGTCCACTCTGAAATTCCTTCATGACGAAGCTTTTATGCCTTCCTCATGTTTTTGAGAAAGAAAAATAAAATCTGCATCATATGCAAACATCAACTAATCACTCTGCGTTCTGGAGTGGTGCTCGAGTCAGGGCAGTTTTACTGCAGCGCTCCAGCACAGACCTTAACCAGCACGATCAGGGCCATTATTTACAGTCCTCCTCACACATTACAGCACAGCACATCCCATAATAACACCAGGACACTGTTACCATGGCACAAGGGAGGAGGAGGAGATGGAGGGACTCATTTTCCTTTAAACGCGTATTCATTATCATTTAGCCTATACAATCTGTCTCATTATACCAGCTCTCCATTCTGAGAGGTGCGAAAGGTGTTGATGAAGTTTCTATAACAGCGGCTCTGACAATAGTTGTGCCTCTAAATGGACAAAAACTATCACGTGCTGTTCTGTAATAAATTTAAGTAGTTCCATTTCATTCACTTTTTGGATGGATTTCGTAGAAATAGATTTTGTTTTCTGATCCTCTGGTGATGACGATTATGTTCTCGCTGCAAGGTTACTGCTTCATGATGATTCTCTCTCTCTCTCTCTCTCTCTCTCTCTCTCTCCCGTTGCTGCTGTTCTGGTTTTAGCTTCTTTTGTTGTTCATCTGTTGGTCAGACAGCAGACAGAAAGCCCTCAGACATGATCTGATTGCAGATAACAGAATGCAAAGTCTGGAAAAAGCAGGGCTAAAGTAGCCTCGTCTTTATTAACCATGTACAGAGCAGGTTTCTGAGCAAGTGTTGAGGATGCAGAAGATAGGGATAGGTGGAGAGTGATGATTCGCTGTGGAGACCCCTGAAGGGAAAAGCCAAAAGAAGAAGAAGAAGAAGAAGAGAGCCGGTTTCTATCACCATCCTGTCGCACATTTAAACTCCAGCAAAGACGCAACACGCGCACACGCACACACTCACGTCCAGTATAACCTCCATCACGATCTGCTTTGCTGCAGCGAGTCGCGTCGCGATGGAGGTTAGTGTGACTGAACACACGGTTTGTCCGGCATGTGTGTGATTTTGTGTTTGATTTTCATCTTTCCGGGTGACTGATGCGCCGCTTCACCCTGACCCTAACCTTTAAACACTCGTCAGCTCGGCATTCGATGAATCTCCCCGTGCCGGTTGCACGCGAGCCGATTGCTGCGTGTGTCCACGTCGTCGTCAGGGACCGTGTCCTGTGTGTTGTGTCGTATGAATTCAAATACTGTAAATAAAACTCAGAAAATGTGGAACAGACTTTACAGTCAAATGCACAAGTTTGTGAAAACATTCTGTGAAACATTTCTTTGCGTTTTTTTTTCCAGCTTTAGATTTTTTGACAGATTGGTTTTAATTAATTGTCGTCTTTTTTTTTTTCAGATCAGATTTGCGAGGCCTGGAGGAGATTTCATCTCATAAACAAACTTTGTTGTCTGTAATTTCCTTTTCCTGTGGCCTCCGCAGCTTATTTTATCATTACGAACACTGACCGGGGGAATCTAATTTGTTTAATGTCTCATTTTGAATTGCTAGAGCACGCCAGAGAGGAGTTCACAAATTATGCAGTTGACCAAAACGAACTTTAGGATTAGGGAATGTAAATGTAAACCGCATACGCACAACTTTTTTTTTTTTTTTTAACACAGGTGCAGCTGTGATGATTCTTTTTAAAACACAAAATGAATTTCCCAGAGTGGAAATAACACTGCTGACACGGAGTGATTAATGCGGTTATGGTTCTGACAGGTGTGAGTGTGTGTGTGTGTGTGTGTGTGTGTGTGTGTGTGTGTGTGTGTGTGTGAGTGAGAGAGAGAGAGGGAGTAAGTGCAATTCCATTGAACATGGCAGAAAGATTAATGGGCAATGGTTATGACTGCATATTTGCCTAGAATGTAACTGCAGAACAGGTGTATCGGTGCTCTCCAGAGCGAGCGTTTTATTTTGCATCACAGCTTCATCGGCCGCGTTCGGTCTCCTTCCATCCAAGCCAACAGCGAGAGTGTGAAATAGTTCCTGTGACAATAACAGCGATTAACACTAGCAGAGTCATTTGATTCCTGGTAGATGGAAAGCATGAACGTATAAAAGCACTCACTTTTAAATCTGAACAAAGAGTGAGGGAAAGTGCGCTGCCGAGCGCTGCAGCTGTTTCACTTCATCATCCGGAGATTATGAGTTCGCATCACCATGACTCCGGGAGTCAAAAGGCCGATTCACAAGCTTCTTTTCTTCTTCTCGCAAACAGATGTGCCGTCTCAACTCGGCTGTGTGAGTGAGATGCGAAAACTCCACAGAAATCCATTTATCTTCCGTCGTATCCCGAGGTGGGGCGAGTCCTGCCCCGGCATGCTGCCACCCCCATGTTTCTTTTCTTTAGTATGGTGAGCTAGCTAGCCAGCTAACGGAGGGAAGGGAGGAGGACGAGTGTGTAGGCATGGTCTCGCTCTTATCCACTCCTGATAAAGTTTTTGATGTAGCGCACTGGGTTTATGACCTTGACAAAAAGTCAGCAAGTCGTTGGTCAGCGCTTCAGCTCTGCGCTGTGATGTTTTCTCCTCACATCACATGCACGGTATATTCTTTCTTTATTTTCTCTGTCAGATCACGACTCGGTCAACGTGTGTGTGTGTGTGTGTGTGCGTGCATGTGTGTGTGTGTGTGTGAGAGGTTGGCATCAGTAACTGCTGGAGAGGGTGAGATTAATGGCTTAAGGTGTTATGACAGTACAGAGTGAGTGTTAGCTCGAGCAGTAAATGGATGACTGTAGTGTGTGATTGAGTAAATGAGGCTATTTCCTGTTCACAGAGCCTCAGGTTAAACGTTTAAGGTGTTGGGACCGTGTGTGAAATGTGTCCTTGTGACGTGTGTGTGTGTGTGTGTGTGTGTGTGTGTGTGTGTGTGTGTGTGGTGAGAGAGGGAGAGACACATACACTGAGTGAAAAGGAAAGGGAGACATACACAAAGAGAGAGACACATCCAGAGGAAAAGAAAAGCCGAGAACGTGAAACAGGGAATGAAACATGGACAGAGAGAGAGACAGAAAGAGAGAGAGAGAGAGAGAAACAGACAAGACTGACCCAGAGAGTGAGAGAGAGAGAGAGAGAGAGAGAGAGAGAGAGAGATAAAGCGATTGAGCGATAGACAGACACACAGAGCCAGAGAGAGAGCAACACACACTTACAACAAAAATATGGGCTAAAGTGCAACGCAGTTATAGTGGCGCGTGTGTGAGTTTGTTTGCGTGTGTGTGAGCGTTGTTTTTTTTGTTTTGTTTTTTTTAGTGGACTGCACCTCACACGTGGGCCGCGCTGCTCTCCACTTTACTGCTTTTTTATTGCGTTTTATTTTTAAATTGAAGGCTTGCTGTTGGTTCATTTTGTTCATTTTGTGTCTTTTTGGTCGTCAGAGTGTTCAGGGACGTTTCTGCCATCAGCTCAGGAGCCGCTGTCTTTTGAACCCTTTTAGAAAGTGAATGTTTGTACTTTTTCTGCTCTCAATTACAGCGAGGTTCTGAGCTCAGTTTCACTTTCGAACTCGGGTACTTGGACGGGTATTTCTGACTATTACAGAGCATAATCACTCAAATCGATTGAAGTCTAACTGTGTTTCATACTGTATCGTTATTTCATATGTTTTTTTGTTGCTCATATATCAGTATGATTTTGTAAGTTCTACGCCTTAGCTGCTCTCTTTGGTGCATTATCGAGGTCCAGCGCATTATAGTGGTGCGTGTGTGTGTGTTTGTTGCTTTAATGGACCTCGCTGCGTGAGTTAGGGATCAGTGATCAATCATGACAAAATAAATGCATAATTGGATGTATATTTAATCTAACTTCATCGAAAACAAACATCGATTAAAGTCCGTTACGAAAAAAACAAACCACAGATCTGTCCAGAGATAGTAATTTAAAATGTCGTGATTGATCACAGCGGTGAGAGGAACGCGGATAATACTAGAAACGTTAGCCGAAAAGACTTCCTGGTTGTTGTATTGTGCCATTTCGAGCTCAAGGATGTCTACTTAAAAGCTTTATTTATCTGAAAAATTGTGCAGCTGAATTTCTGCGATGTTGCCGGAATGTTCTCATAACCACTGATGCTCCTGTGTGTGTTTCAAAACCTTGTACCCTGTGAGCCTTTTCCAATTCCAAAATTGCACTATAGAAACTGTGTAGCTCAATATTTTTATTTTAAAAGGCATTTCCTAATGCCAGGTTTTGTTATCAGCGTGTACGTGTTTGCACGCTAAACTCAGCTCACAAAGGAACGTGTTAATTCTGCACATTCTAGGCTTAAGCCGCTCTGTCTAGCACATTTTTCAGCAAGTCCATCTCCTGTGGTTTTGTGTTTCAGTTCTGCTGATTCTCTCAGCTCCTAATGAAGTGGATGTGTGCTTTTTAAGCTAGCTTTGTACCAGGATTCGCACAGTGCCCACTAAATTATCCTGCTTAACCGTCCAGGTCATTAAATCTTTCCCCCCCTCTCCATGTTGACTGCATGCAAGGCTGCATTAAAACTTCCTCCTGTTTGTTAAAGAGGCGTGCAGTGCCGCGTTCTGCTACGGTACACCGGAAGAATGAACACTATGTGCAGCTCGAGTGGCTCGAAGGGCACCGAGCAGGAATGCGGAGAGCTATTGAGGGTACAGTAGAGGGGCAGATCTCGAAGCACGAATGAATGTGGCGCAGAGAGAAGGTCAGCGTTTAGGTTTATGGCACACCGTTAGCACCTAGGTTCAAGTATGAGCTTGTTATTTACGGTGCAGTGTTGGTCCTCAGGGCGCTATTTTAGCCAAGTACATGTGTTGTGTTCAGATGTGGTTGTGTTCATCATGTTTACAAGAAGATTCCACATGAACAAGCCACTCGTCTTCTATACGCCACTTGAGAAGTCGAAACTTTCCGACAAGGCCCAGATTTGTGATGCAGTGATGTATTTCAGTATGTCGGAGCTCACAGAAGCTTGCTTTGCCATCAGTGTTTGGATGCCTTTTGTGTTTAGATTTGAGTATTTGATGGCAGTATTAGTGTTTAGATTTGAGAATGTGGTGTTTTGGAGTACAGTATCAGTGTTTAGGTTTGGGTTTGTGGTGTTTTGGAGTACAGTATCAGTGTTTAGGTTTGGGTTTGTGGTGTTTTGGAGTACAGTATCAGTGTTTAGATTTGGGTTTGTGGTGTTTGGAGTACAGTATCAGTGTTTAGATTTGGGTTTGTGGTGTTTTGGAGTACAGTATCAGTGTTTAGATTTGAGTATGTGGTGTTTTGGAGTACAGTATCAGTGTTTAGATNACCGTATCGGTTTAGTTTTGTGTATTTGGTGTTGGTTGTACAGTATCAGTGTTTAGATTTGGGTGTTTGGTTTCGGGCATGCACCGTTGGTGTTTGGAGTACAGTTTCAGCCGGGGTGTTTTGTGGCAGGACAGCTGCCACTCTGCAGTGTAATTGAAGTGGAGACTGATTGGCTGTGCTGCATTCCAGCCTGGATTAAGAGATCAGATTCTGCGGCCGTGTTCTGCTTTTTACTGGCCCTGTGGAAAGAGTGCTGCCTTTCAACCTCCCCCCATTCTCTCTCTCTCTCTCTCTCTCTCTCTCTCTCTCTCTCTGTGAGTATATCTGATAAACGAGCAGAAGTTTCTGAATTTCTGAAGCTGATAAAAAGCTTTTTACTTGTAGATCCCATTTGTTGCTTATTTCTTCTCCTTTTGAGGGGCTCCTGTTGGCGGGTCACGGTGTTGTAACCTGATCTGCGTATACATTATTGGATACAGTGAGGAGAATATTTAGTTTCAGGATGTGTCCAAATAGAGGCACTCCTCCTATTCCTGTCAGCCGGCATTTCAGAAGAACATATGACATGTTCCTTCAGGGAACGACAAGATGATGCTTTTAAGTTTTGTTTTTTTTTTCCCCTTCATGTCTTCTTATTCTATTAAGGAGCTGCTTGGACATGGGCTGTTTCCTTCTGAGATGCAATACAGAATGTAATGTGACAAAGAGTTGTGTGTAATTCATGGCTTTCTTAAGTAACATTCCTGATTAGGACACAAAATATTTTGATTAAGATAAAGTAGGAAATATTTTCCTTCCCTTCATTGTTTTCTTGAACTGGCCATGTTCATTTAGGCCACTCTCTTATCCAGAGTGGCTTCCATAAGCCATTTACAGCCCGGTCTCTCTGGAGCTGCCTGGGTTAAGTGCTTCCCTTAAGGGCACAATAACAGCAGCAGGATGCTATCAATCAGCATCGAACCCATGACTTTCTGGGTCAGGGCCAGGTTCCCTGGCTTCAGGTCTACTGCCATTTGTTCAGTAAAATGGTGGTCATTATCCAGTTATTAACATAACGTCAGTGTTTGAGGTAATAAATACTGCATAACTGTTGTAAGTCTACTTAATTAGGGACACCTGCACATCCAGTCAGCCAATCAGATGCAGATACAGGTCAAGAGCTTCAGTTATGTTTGTGTACACTTCAAACATCAGAGTCGAGCCAAAACCTCCATTTCACCTACACCTGTGTCAGTAGAGTTTACACAGAATAGTGTTAAAAAAGGTCAATGACCAAACTGGCTCGAGCTGACAGGAACGCTACGGTAACTCAACCACTCTTTGAACCCGTGGTGAGATGAAAAGCATCTCAGAACACGTCGAGGCAGATGGCCTTCAATAGCAGAGAACTACATCAGCTTCTGCTCTTGTTAGCCAAGAACTAGATTCTAAGGCTACAATATTAAATGTAACTGTAAACGGATAAAACGTGTAGTATGACGTCGTAAAAATGATCTAGGTGTAAGAGGCTTTGGATTTATAAAATTGCTTTGGTATAAGTGGAATAAAGCACTTGATCAGCTTCAGAGTGGTAACAGTAACTCTACTCATCTGGCTACATCACACAACCCCGTTGTGTGGCACGTAATGTTGTATTACTTGCGTAGCTACTTGGACGTTTTGGTCTAGCTGATTGCATTTCCAGGCAAAAAGAAACAAAAACATGAAACTGAGCCAGATTTTGCTTTTTAATGAACTTGTGATTTGTCCACAGCTGCTTTTAGGTCTTTAAAGTCTTCAGGCTTCTGAGCGGATGAAGTGTAACAAATAGCCTTGCTAGAGCAGTGTAGAGCTGGTCCTGTGTGTGTGTGTGTGTGTGTGTGTGTGTGTGTGTGTGTGTGTGTGTGTGTGTGTGTGTACAGGTTTCAACAGCGCCGCTTTAAGTCAGTTGAAGGACGTTTATAGACAAAACATCATCTTCAGTTGTCGAAAACCTGCAGCATATACAACTAGCGCTCACCTGCTTTCTCTTCATCTTTTTTTTTTTTTATCCTCGTCTCTTTCGCTTTCTTTCTCGCCCCATCCTGCGCCTGAACGTGTTTGCTTTTGGGTTGTCTTTGTAAATGTACAGTGCTTCTCTGGGCCTGAATGGAGGTCTTTTGTGCTTGTTGAATTATTGAGCGTGGTCAAAGATGTCTGTCAGCAGAAACCTTAAACAGCTCCGAGACTCCTCGTCCCCAGCACTCGTCCCCTCTCCACTAGCCTTCGTAATACAACCCCCACCTCACTCCTTATCCTGCCTTTCTCCTTTTTTTTTTTTTTTTCCTCTCTCTGTCTCCATTTCTGTCTCTGGTTCTGTCTGAGAAAACACACACGGAGAAAGACTTTTAAATCGAACGCACAGTTGTCACAGTGACCGTTTTAACTGGAAGTGACATTAAACCAGTCGAGGTGGAGGTGAGGTAAAGACTGGCGTTTCTAAAACTCCGCTGTTTTCGACAAGTCCATGCTCAGCGGGCATTCCGTATTTTGTTTTGATTGGTGTGTGTGTGTGTGTGGTGTAATGGCTGAGTCTAATTGGCTTATTTTGGCTTTTTTACTGACAGAAGGCCCTAAATGATGCCAAGCTGTCACAGAAACGCTGTTTTGTTCCAGCTGCTCTACTTCGGTTTAATGAGAGCCGGGCCTCGGCTCTCTCGCTCTCTCGCTCTCTCGCTCTCTCTCTTGATGCCAGGACAGCATAATTGGAGCTGAACGCAGGTGTAATTCCTCTGTTGGCAGTTTCAATGTCACCGTTCAGATCAGGCTATCCTAGTGTATAATTTAGGGATATAACCATACCTAAGCTTCCAAGATCTCATTTTGTTTTATTGGAAGACAGCACTTTTTCTTTCTCCTCTATATGATATTGTATCGTTTAGCGCACCCTGACACACACAAATGAAGTGAAGTTTGCTTGGACATACCTACAGAATACATGTCATGTTCGATTGAAATAGCACACTGCAGTTCTCTCTCTTTTGGTATAGATTTGATGTTCTGTGTCTCCTGCTGCACACAGTCACCTCAGCCTGTTTCACACTCAAATCCTGCGACTTTACTGTTATATTTTTATCAGTCACATTTGCTCCGTTCACACTCGCAACATCAAAAGATACACTATATGACCAAAAGGGTTGCGGACACCTGACCATCACACCCATATGTGTTTGTTGAACATCCCATTCCAGATTTATTCCCCTGTGCTCCACTCTTCTGGGAAGGCTTTCCACTAGACTCTGGAGCGTTACAAGACTACAAGAGCATTAGTGAGATCAGGCGCTGATGTTGGTGAGGAGGTCTGGGGTGCAGTCGGTGTTCCAGTTCATCCC
>CM074946.1:29088560-29104712 GCA_037577455.1 Pangasius macronema
AAACTTTCAGTAACAAATGAAAAGCGATTTTTCTTTTTCTTTTTGTTTTTTTTCCACTCCGAAAAATGATCCGATCCATGCCTCAGAATCTGTAAAATCATCCGATCTGTGCCTCAGAATCTGTAAAATCATCCGATCCGTGCCTCAGAATCTGTAAAATCATCCGATCCGTGCCTCAGAATCTGTAAAATCATCCGATCCGTGCCTCAGAATCCGTAAAATCATCCGATCCGTGCCTCAGAATCCGTAAAATGATCCGAACCGTGAGTTTAGCGATCCGTTGCACCACTACTGCTCAAGCCCATTCACACTTCCTTTCCTCTCCTAGCTTGCATGCGTGGATGGTCCACTCCAGATCTTTCTGTGCATCACCCTAATTTAAGTGCGCGAGCCTTTTTATGTGTGTGATTTCAGTTGAATGTGCATGGACGGACTTGTTCTGATACTGATGCTGCCCTCCCCTTTCACACAGTTTGAGTTCGACACTGAGTAAATCTGAGTAAACTGTGTGATAAGATGCAGGAAAATGTCATGTGTGTTACCTCGTGTTTCTGTGTGTGCTGCATTTAAAAGATTATTTTCTACCGCTGATGTGTGGACAGATAATGAAAGCTTGATTGGCTAGCCCATGGAGCAGGTGAAAGCTCCCGTGTGCTGCCCAGTCTCATGCTTTGGTTGCTCAGGAACCTCACTGACTGGGCTGAAATGTAGTTAGTGAGTTAAATACATTAATACAGACTAAGGGCCATGAATGCGTATATGATCATTGTAGCACGTCGGCCGTGACGCGCCGTCTCTCCCCAGCTGCCAACCGTGGAGCTGAAGGCTAGCGCGAGCTTTCTCTGAGCCGCGTGACGCCAGCCAACCGCATCCTTTCAAACTGCGTCAGCATAACACACTCTGAGGACAGCGCTGTCTGCCTTCTTCCACATACATGAGCTCATAGACGCTCACTGTAGAGCCTGCTGTGTGGATCTGTGTGTGGATCTGTGTGTGAATCTGTGTGTGTGTGTGTGTGTGTGTGTGTGTGTGTGTGTGTGTGTGTGTGTGTGTGAAGGAAGACCTTGGAAGACTAGCGACTTTTTGATAGACCTTTGTGCTTCTTTTCTTTTTTTTTTCTTTTTTTTTTCTTTCTTTCACACACAAGCTCTTTGTGCTACCCAAAATACAACCAAAGCCATAAATGCTAAGCTGCTCACAACCTGCTAGATTCAAGTTCAAGACGAGGTGTAGTGTTTTGTGTCGCTTTGTCTCTTTCTCTCTCTCTCTCTCTCTCTCTCTCTGTCTCTCTCTGACTCACTCTGAAAGGACAAACAAAACACACATAAGTAAACTCGCCATAATCAGACACAGGTGAAAATCGTCCCGTGTTACCTGCCAGTTCAGCCCGCCTCCATTCCAGCCACAGCCGGCGCTCGGACACACCCCCTCTGCCACACTCACCATTGGCTAGTGTCGCTGTGATTGACGGAGGAGAGAGCGCATGCCCCTCCCAGCCATCTGACTTCATGAATGCTTTTCTGTTGTGCCACTTGTCCAAACAAAATTTTAAAAAACGGACTCGGACATGAAATCAGCTCGTCCGAACGATAGGGTTACTGATTTATCCAGCGCTGCTCTGGTGCTTCTTTTTGCCTACACCGTTACAGAAAGTTTTATGCCGTCTTATACAAGCTTTATGATTCTCTTTGCTTTACTCTTTGGTATTAAATATGAAACGAATATTAAAGGCCTTGGGTGCTCCTAAACGAACTTTCTTTTATTCATGGAGACGTGCTTTCCTGTGGGAGGAAGAATGAACCGTTTTCACCTCCACCGTCAGCTTTCGGTTCCTCTTTAATTATTGAGAGGCAAAGAGAAAAGTCAAAACGTAAGCATCTAGCTGCGTGCGTGTGTGTTTACAGACCACACGACCCTGGTCAATGTCACAGCAAAACTCGCTCCACGCTCTCGTCCACACACTCTTTCTTTCGCTTTCTCTCCCACAGTGAGAACACTGCCGTTAGTGAGAACAGACAGGCTGAGGAAAAGTATACGGGTGCACTAGATGTAAGATGCGTGCTTCACCTTGGTTTAACACCAGAAGAAATCTGCACTAGGTAACCTCGATGAACCCAGTAATAAGGTTTTATATAAAGACTTATATAAGGAAAGCAGCAATAATGTCTCTTCAGATGTTCTATAGAAAAATAAACATTTATGCGCTGACATGAAGGCTCTGTATTTCCAGTGCTATTTTGAACAGCCACTAAAAGTACTGTAGGGAGTTGAACAGTCATGGAAATTGATTTGTGTGTGTGTGTGTCGGGGGGTGTCTGAGTGAACAAAAGGTACAGCTCTCTTCTTCTAGACATCTGCGGCATTGTCACGACAAGGCCGAAACCATGCGTAGTTCTGCCACTTAGTCTCGAATTCATGTTGATGAGGTTTTAAGTAGTTGTATACAACAAGTCACATCTCCGGTTTACATAAAGCACTCGTTCTGATGCTTTGTCGTTTCTATAGTAACAGCTTACACAGGGACTTGTATGCAGGCACTCCACATAAAAATGTATTATTTTACCAAGAAACATGCCTCACTGATACGGCGGCGTTTCACGTAAGGAGACGTTTATTTGACAGTCATGGAAGGCGTCTACGCTGTCAGCATTAACATTGTCCTTCAAAAGTTCTTTTTTTTTTAGAGGATATTGCACTGACTATTGGACTCCTGGACTTTGATCAAAAGTAGATGGTCCACAAAATTAAATGTAGCTATAAACAGATAAAAAGTACACCGTGTTGTTCTTAAAACATACTCTGAAAGTTCAATCCTTCAGGGTGTGCTGTTCTAGGAAAATTGTTGTAAAAATCTCATCATACCACCCCAGTGTTGATTATTTTTAACTGCGAATTATGTTGTATTACTTAATTATTTATCCGCAGAGTGTTTTTAGAAATTTGTTACCGATTCTGTTGAGAAATGAAGCATCGCGTCTCTGTTTATAGCTGAAGGTCTCAAAGCTTAATTTTTGTCCATATCGGGTTACGTTGGTTGATTTAATATCAGTTATATGAAGACTTGACACCGTAGAAGTCTGTGTTTCAGCAAAAAAATAAAATAAAATAAAAACAGGTCTTAAATGTAAAACTAAAAAACTGAGAGTGAAGGAATGAACGCAAAATGGATGCAAACTGCTCCAGTGTGTATATATGTATAGGATGATGAGGATGTGTGTGTGTGTGGATTGATGGGAAAAGCAGGTTGTTGATTAAAACCTGCATGTACTGTTTGGCAGAGATTCAGCTTCGGTAAATACAGGTGCTAAATGCTGATTGGTTGCTGGTGTTTGACGTCCTGGGACCCAACTGAGGCGGGAGAGGCGAGGACCCGGTCTTCGGCGACGTCAACGACCTCTAGTTCCGGTCGGGGCGCTTCGGCTGCGTGTGGAAGGCACAGCTGCTCAGCGAACATGTGGCTGTGAAGGTCTTCCCTATCCAGGTAATACAGAGCGTGTGTGTGTGTGTGTGTGTGTGTGTGTGTGTGTGTTAACTCTTAGAAATTCCATCATGAGTACGAAGAGCGTCATGTGTGTGTGTGTTCTGTGTGACAGAATAAACAGTCCTGGCAGAATGAGTATGAGATGTACAGCTTGAGTGGGATGAAACACGAGAACATCCTCAGCTTCATCGGAGCTGAGAAGAGAGGAAACGGCATGGACATCGAGCTCTGGCTCATTACAGCTTACCACGAGAAGGTACACACACACACACACACACACACAGCCCTGCATATGAAACACAGCCGTTCACAGGAGTGCACAAATAACCATGAGTGGCTTACAAGAAACTGTGTGTACTCAAAATGTTTTGCTTAGAAATGTACACACACACACTTACACACACACACACACACACACACACGACACAGTCATGACATGTTAAGGCTGTGTACGATCCTCCCGTTCACCCGAAGCTCACGCCTGCCCCCTGCTGACTGATGATGTGTCTGTCTCTGCGGCGCTTTGTAGATCTAAAGTATGTTTTTCTGATTTATCTTAGTCATAAAACTCGTAGTGTAGCTCTCGATTGTTACAACTCTCCCCAAGAAGTGGCAGAAAAGTAACACAGCAGGCAGATAGGACTTGACTGCCAGCACACATTTTACACTTAACGGTTCCTGTATGCTGTCACGTCACACAAGCAGCTCAGATTTCTCTCCATTTTCTGCCTCCAGAGCGAAGACGAGGAACCTCCTCATCACCAGAGTTACATCAATCTTTATTTCATCTGCATCTAAACAGCAAGCTAGGCTAGTTAGTCAATCGATGCTAGCAAGGAGGGGTCAAGCCTTGGTTTACAGTGTGTGCATTGTGTGAGCCACCATTTCTCTGGACTAGCAATTCTTCAGTTTTTTTAAACACCCAAATGTTTTAAAAAAAACTAATAGACAGCATAACTGACCAACTGATTTAATACGATGTGTGTAAGATACCTTGTGTTAACTGTTGGCCCCCAGAATGCTAACATATTTTTTGCCAATCCCTGATTATCGTGTAATTTAAGGTGTGATTACAATCAGTGAACACTGTGTGTGTGTGTGTGTGTGTGATCAGGGCTCGCTGACTGATTACCTGAAGGCTAATGTGGTGTCGTGGAATGAGCTGTGTCACATAGCTCAGACTTTTGCGCGGGGTTTGGCGTACCTGCATGAGGACATCCCGGGCCTGAAGGACGGCCATAAGCCCGTCGTTGCACACAGGTACTCGTACTCAGTGTGTGCATACACACGCACACACACACACACACACACACACACACCTCGCACCTCGCACCTCCCTCTCACCCATGGTGTATGTTTCTGTAGTCTTTTAGTCTTTCTATATTTTCCTTTTTACATCTACATCTTTTTACATCTCTCTCTCTCTCTCTCTCCCTCTCTCTCTCCCTCTCTCTTCTCTCTCTCTCTCTCTCTCTCTCTCTTTCAGGGATATTAAGAGTAAGAACATCCTGTTGAAGAACAATCTCACCGCCTGCATTGCTGATTTTGGCCTCGCTCTCAAGTTTGAGGCGGGAAAATCTGCAGGTGACACACACGGACAGGTGAGCTCTGTTCTCTGTGCTGATGAGCGGTACTCGAGTGGTACTCAGAGCGGTACTCGAACGGTACTCAGAGTGGTACCCGAATGGTACTCAGAGTGGTGCTCGAATGGTACTCAGAGTGGTACTCGATTGGTACTCAGAGTGCTACTCGAACGGTACCCAGAGTGGTACTCGAATGGTACTCAGAGTGGTACTCGATTGGTACTCAGAGTGCTACTCGAACGGTACTCAGAGTGCTACTCGAATGGTACTTAGAGCGGTACGAATGGTACTCAGAGTGGTACTCGAATGGTACTTAGAGCGGTACTCGAATGGTACTCAGAGTGGTACTCGAACGGTACCCATAGTGCTACTCGAATGGTACTCAAAGTGGTACTCGAATGGGACCCAGAGTGCTACTCGAATGGTACTCAGAGTGCTACTTGAGTGGTACTCAGAGTGCTACTCGAATGGTACTTAGAGCGGTACTCGAATGGTACTCAGAGTGCTACTCGAATGGTACTTAGAGCGGTACTCGAACGGTACTCAGAGTGGTACTCGAACGGTACTCAGAGTGCTACTCGAATGGGACCCAGAGTGGTACTCGAATGGTACCCGAATGGTACTCAGAGTGGTACTCGAATGGTACCCAGAGTGCTACTCGAATGGGACCCAGAGCGGTACTCGAATGGTACTCAGAGCGGTACTCGAATGGTACTCGAATGGTACTCAGAGTGGTACTCGAATGGTACTCAGAGTGGTACTCGAATGGTACCCAGAGTGGTACTCGAATGGTACTCGAATGGTACCCAGAGTGGTACTCGAATGGTACCCAGAGTGGTACTCAAACGGTACTCAGAGCGGTACTTGAATGGTACTCAGAGCGGTACTGAACATTTCTAACATCCTGAACTTAACAATGATGTAGTCATGTGCTGTAATGATGATGATGCAGTTGCTTTTACTGTGTTCTCTCAATTTGGGGAAAAATTACTAGAACTAGAACTACAATCCTGAAAGACTGATGATGTTTCCTGTGTGTGTGTGTGTGTGTGTGTGTGTGTGTGTGTATTTATAGGTGGGTACTCGGCGCTACATGGCTCCAGAGGTGTTGGAAGGAGCCATAAATTTCCAGCGAGACGCCTTCCTGAGGATTGATATGTACGCTGCAGGACTGGTGCTGTGGGAACTGGCGTCCCGCTGCACTGCTGCTGACGGTAACACACACACACACACACACACACACACACACACACACGCGTATCAAAAGTCCATGTGCTGGCCCTTCAGCCTAACGCTGACTCTGTATGTGAATTTCTTTGCTTATCACACAGAACATGATCCCCCTGACCTGCCCTTCACACCCCCAAAAGCAAACACACACACACACACACACACACACACACAAGGTTGACTGACTGATTGTCTGTGTGTGTTTAGGTCCAGTGGATGAGTATGCGTTGCCATTTGAGGAGGAGGTGGGTCAGCATCCCTCATTAGAGGACATGCAGGAAGTCGTCGTACACAAGAAACTCAGACCCACTTTAAGAGAATACTGGCAGAAACATGCGGTAAGAGACACACACACACACACACACACACACACACACACACACACACACACACACACACAGCACAACACAGCCCTAATGGGAGCAACCAAAAGAGGAACAACAACTGTGTGTATATATACATCCCAAAGTGATACATACCTCTTATACCACAGCAATTTACCAATAAAGAACAAAATGTCATACTTCTTATCCATTTATAGTTACATTTAATGTTGTGGAACATCCACAAAAGAAGCTAGTTCCTATATCTTGCATTATAGGAAATTACCCAGTACTTTCTGACCAATCAGAATGAAGAATTTAACAGCGCCGTTAAGAACAGGTCTTTTGAGCAGTAACTGATAAATTGCAACTCAGCTAGGAGTTCGGTTTACCCAATTAAACAGAGTTACACTTAGTTCATAATTCTACCTGTTATGTAGGAGAATGATGAGAGAACTGTAGAGTTGCAGTGATGTCAAGGTTTAGAATGAACATTGTTTTTTCTGTGCGTTTCTATGCATTTTTCTAAGAACATATCTATCTATGCACTTGCTCATCTGACCTCATATTAGTTATTGGAACTGAAAAGTTCAGACAATTGCAAATAACAGGTGATGTAAGAACCATATCTATAATCCTGACAATTTTGGAAAGTTGGCCTAGAGAGCAAAAACGTCCATGCTGTCCATGCTCTCCATGTTCTCCATGTTCTCCATGCTGTCCATGCTGACCGTGCTCTCCATGCTGTCCATGCTCTCCATGCTGTCCTTGCTCTCCATGCTCTCTATGCTCACCATGCTGACCATGCTGTCCATGCTGACCGTGCTCTCCATGCTGACCGTGCTCTCCATGCTGACCATGCTCTCCATGCTGTCCATGCTGAACGTGCTCTCCATGCTGTCCATGCTCTCCATGCTGACCATGCTCTCCATGCTGTCCTTGGTGTCCATGCTCTCCATGCTCTCTATGCTCTCTATGCTGACCATGCTGACCATGCTGACCATGCTCTCCATGCTCTCTATGCTCACCATGCTGACCATGCTCTCCATGCTGACCATGCTCTCCATGCTCTCTATGCTCACCATGCTGACCATGCTCTCCATGCTGTCCTTGCTCTCCATGTTCTCTATGCTCTCCATGCTGTCCATGCTCTCTCTCCCATCAATCACAGCAACACTAGCAAGTCATGGGCATAGCACTCTCCTCTGAGTGTGTTACACTCTCTAAATCTATGACTCATTACAAAAACAATATGAAAAGTAACACAACTGATAGTATAATTGGTTATAAAGTGATGTATCATTATCTGTGTGTGTGTGTGTGTGTGTGTGTGTGTGTGTGTGTGTGTGTGTGTGGAGCAGGGCCTGGCCACGCTGTGCGAGACCATAGAGGAGTGCTGGGATCATGAAGCCGAGGCTCGCCTCTCAGCCGGCTGCGTGGAGGAGCGAATCATCACTATGCAGCGACAGACCAACCTCATCGCGCCCGACGACATCCTCACCGTCGTCACCATGGTGACCAACCTGGACTACCCGCCCAAAGAGTCCAGCCTATGATCCAACACCTCATCAGCCAATCAGACTGCAAGGGCGGGATGAGGTAGAGCTCGAGGTGCTACAAGCATCTTCTGCTCCGGGTGCGAGCGCGCGTGTGTGTGTTTTTGTGCGCGTGTGTGTGTGAGGACACACAAGTGTGTGAGACAGTTCAATCCTTACAGACTCCTGGAGGGAACGAAAAAGACGTGAACACTGATCTCACACACTCACACACACACACACACACACACACACACACATATATATATATAAAGGACCTTCAGATGGGAGGCTCAAGAAAGGAAGTCGCCGTTTGCACCAAAAGTGTTCTTTTTCCACAAGCGGAAAACTTCCTGATTTTTTTTTTTTTTTTTAAACAAGAGTGAAGACTTTTAACAGAAAAAAAACACAGTTTGGTTTTAGTATGAAAAGGGCAACACTGAGGAACTGCGATTGCTTTTTTTTCCTCCTCCTGCGAGTTCTTATGAATCTTTATTGTAATGCCAATAAGAAAGCGCTTCTGAATGTCCAGTACTACTACACACACACACACACACACACACACACACACACACACACACACACACACACACACAGTAAACATGCCATACACACGAGTCTCGGGGGCACCTCACCACGTGTTCCCAAGAACAAAAGCAACGTTTCATTTTCTATGCAAGTGACATTTAATTTGAGATTTTCTCCAATTTATGCAAATTAGCTAAAGCAACAAATGAAAACGATTGGCTCTCGTGAATTTCCCAGGCCTATAGCATGAGTCGGAGTAGAGAATTGGGAATGGATATTTTCTTTTTCGGCACTTAGAGGTACACGCTGAGCTATTTTACCCATAATTAGTTGAAGCTAAATACAAACACTCTTTCTCCAAAGCCACGCCCCAAGCTCACGTGCTCCGGGAATGATGCATTCTGGGAAATCTAAGGTGAGTCTAAACAGAACATCCGAATCCCAACTATGGCCCATATTTGAATATCTAAGTTTCAGGTGACTTGGCACTTCGTAGCATTTCACTAGACCACACACACACACACACACACACACACACACACACACACACACACACACACACACACACACAGCATTTCTGCCTTTCCATATTGGCTTTATTTCTTTGTCTGCTGCATTCAAAGCTTTTTTTTTTTTATTGGGTGGGTGGGGGGTTCCTTTTTTTTTTTGTGTGTGTGTGAAATATCTGAGTGCACAGCTCGGGTTGTGACGGGTAAACCGGGGTGGATTGTGGGTAAAATCTGTGCCGTAGTCTTTTTAAAGTCTCAAGGACGAAATGATGGTGTCACTTTGCGACGTGTTGCTGGTTTTAGAGGGCTGCTGAAGAGATTGTCTTCTACACTATTTTTATTTGATTTTCTCTTCCGTCATCCCTGTTTTCAAAAGCTAACGTTAATTTCTCTCTGTCTCACTTACACACACACACACACACACACGCGCACACACACACACACACACACGCAGCTCATCTGCTCTGGTTTTCATGATGCACCTCAGGTAACCGCTTCGTATTTCTCCTTCTCTCTCCTCTGTTCATTCTGGTGCCATTGAAACAATATTCTGGCTCTCTTTTGATTTATTATTCCTTTTCTACACATGGGGGTTGTGCATGTTTCTTATAGCACTCAACCTTTCGTTCTCTCTCCCTCTCTCTCTCTCTCTCTCTCTCTCTCTCTCTCTCTCTCTCTCTCTCCATATAGAAACACTACATCAGTATTCAGGGATTCAGCACTATGCGTTTGTAAAATTACAGCTCTTATGCAATCCTGCCTGGTGCAACAGCAACTTCTGTAACTGTAGCATTTTTTTTTTCCTTTTTTTTGAAACTCGGGCTGCTTTTCAGTTATTTATTTTTCACGCTACAGTGGGTGCCAATACTTTAAAACATATGCTAAATACATACAGAACTGATCTCCACGTGATAACGAACATGCAGAAACACTGAACCAGACTCTTGTGCACGCTTACACACACACACACACACACACACACACACACTGCTGTTTCTCATCACACTATGTATGGTATTGCAGAGGAAAGGGGTGCTTTAGTGCTATTATGTCGTGTGTGTGTGTGGGTGATTTTTGTAACCATTTTGAGGAGCAACAGGAGTGTATAGATGTTATCGTGCTGTGAAATTACAGAAAACACACCTTAGCTGCGCAAGCTGCTCATCAGCGGGGAGGGGGTGTGTTTTATTCGTAGGGGCGGAGTCAAGCTCTAAGTGTGTGACACTTTCACCTTCAGCCAAGCCTGCTCGTTTTTCATGACCGTGGCCGAGCCGCGCGAGCGTCGCAGGCCTCCTGAAGCTGCACATAGCTGTAAATACAGTGTGAATGTTGTATGTTGTAGAGTACCAGTATAGCATGAAGTTGTTTTATTTTCAAAGTTAATCACGAGGCAAAAAAAAAAAAAAAATAGTCCTTTTTTTTTTAAAAATACAAAAAAAAAACAAAAAAAAAAAGTGCCTATTCAATAGTGAGATGTTACAGTTTTATATATAACTAGATTTGGGTCGTATTAATTTATGTCAAGCCCCGAAAATGTCACTTAAAACCCCGCTGTGAATCATGGGGTTTACTTTCTTTATATTTTGTGTTTGGAGATATATATATATATATATATATATATATATATATATATATATATATATATATCTCAACTCAAATGAAATCGCGTCGAAAGGTCGTGCTTTGCAAACTGAACTGAACATGTGGACTTCATCCAAAACAGCCGTACTTAAGCTAGAAAGGACACGAGTGAGTGTGTTACTCTGCGTAGTGCACTAGGGTTGCACAATATGGACAGAATGCTAATATTAGAAATAAACAGCCTAGGGTAGGCATTTAAAGGTGCAGTTTGTAACGTTTTAAAGTGTTTCCAGACTTGAAATAATCATTTTCGCTTTTTAATTATCTAGTTGGAGCTCAGATTCGAAGCGTTATCTCTACCTCCAGTGAGCTCGGAGCTGTTCGGCTCTGCCCTTTTCATTTTTCTCAGAAGGTAACACGGAGGTGTGTGTGGTTCAGAGGCGCTGAACGTTTCTGAGAAGAAAACGTCCTCAGTAAATCAGGCAAAGAGGAATTTTACCAGTAAGAAAGCAGCAAGGTGAAAATCCTCTTTAAAAACTCTTTAAAAAAAGAAATAAATAAAATAAAATAAAATTTAAAAAAACAGCCAGAGAGACCACAGCCCCACCTTCTTAATTTTTTTTAATTTATTTATTTTATTTAATTTTTTTTATAATGACCAATGCTGATAAAAACAAGTTCACCTAGATAGCGTGAAGTACGACTACCACCAGACACACATTAATCTTTCACGTCCCGTCCTTTCCCCTTCAGTGATCTGGCTTTTCTACCCAGCAGAGCAGCCCAGCATTGCTGCAGCACCTCTGTGTGCTTTCAGAGGAAGAGCTGGGGTCAGTTGGGGAAAAAGCGGAAGGCTGGTTGGCGTTTTCATTGCAATTCACCTTCCGGGCAGCAGAGAGCTCTAAAATGACAAACTGCTCCTTTAACTTGACCAATTTTTAAAAAAAAAAACGCCCACAGGACATTTCTGTGTTCAGAATGCTCATCAGACACAACATAGTTTGCGGTTCTTGCGCTTATATGCATTTTGCAATAATGATTTTTTTTAAAAAAGCAGTATATTGTGCAGCCCTATGTTGCAGGATATGGTTTTGGATCATCTCCGTGCTCCATCCATGTGATCCAGGCTCATGTGAGGAATAGGTGAAGAAAGCAACGGATCTGATCCTGGGGTTAAATTGTTTGAGATCAGGTTGTGAGCTTTGCCATGAGATTAGCCAGCAGTGTTTTTATTTTCTAAACCCAAACGCATTACCTCTGTGACGGAGCCCGGCTCGCTCTATCTGTCTCGTTCTCTCGCTGTCTCTCTCTCTCTCTCTCTCTCTCTGTCGCACTGCAGAGTCTCAGCTTCTGATCTGGGAATAGGCCTTGAAGGAGTGCTTGTTAAATACTGTACAGCTGAAATGTATGCTCTTCCCTTCAATAAAGTGACTGCTCTGTTCGACCGGCTGCTCATGTCCTGTTTGTGCTTTCCACATGGCTCTGATAAACAGTGCTGTGTGTGTGTGTGTGTGTGTGTGTGCGTGTGTGTGCGTGTGTGTGTGTGGATCTGAACGATTCTAGACCTGAATTCAAAGGACGTTACCTCACAGCACTGTTGAATCCTTGAATCTGATTGGTCAGTATAATATAGTAATACAGTCCCTGTGTTTGGTGTTACTATAGAAAACAAAGTGACCAATCGGAATCGAGACCAATCTGACCAATCAGAGTAGAGAATTCCTCAGAAGTTTGTGCTTTGCGGTTTCTCAGTTATGTGATAAGCTGTGCTTTTTCTGCTTAACTTCAAGAGAGAGAGAGAAACTGAGGCTGGTGATGGAACGCCTGTGTAAAGTAAGTGATCTAATGTTAGTGAAAACCTGTTTTGCACCATTAAATGTAACTATAAATAGATTTTTAAAATAAAGTATTTAATTAATAAAAACTGTTCTGCACATTGCTGTGGTATAAGAGGACATGCTGTTAGAACTTCAGAGGAACTTCAGAGGAACTTCATCTAACGCTTCATCTCACCACCCTGTTGTTGATTGATTAGTTTCCTGTAACAGCATGTCTCAGCGTGTTTTATTTCTTACTTGTGTTTTTTTTAGGTTATAAAATGGTTCAGGTCTTTAATAGCCGTGTGATGCTTTAAGTGATATCACGTTTTTTTTAAGTTTATTGTGTGTGTGTGTGTGTGTGTGTGTGTGTGTGTGTGTGTGTGAGAGAGAGGTTTGATGGCTTTAAAGATTTCGAGCTGTGTGTGTAACATGAGACTCTTCTCCCTGCGCAGAGTGGCTATTTTATCCCTCTGGTCAATTCTCTCTCTCTCTCTCCCTCCCTCCCTCCCTCCTGTGGATGAGGACACCAGAAGAAGCAGCAGGACCGACCAAACAAATGACATTGTCCCTATTCAGGGCCGGCCATTAGCTCAGTCCGGAGCGTTTAAGGTAATCCAAACCGGCACATTAAAACCCGCCGGCCTCTTTTTAGCCGTACGCATTACACTACTCACCAAACACTGATAGTCCACTTAATGAGACACCGGGGAGATGAAGAGAAGACCGGCGCGGAGGAAAAGAACTCGCTGCTGGGGTACAGGAAACAGATATCACAGGTTTCTCATGATCATTAAAGTGATCAAGCCTACAAAAGTAAACCATAGCTGATACCTGCGCCAAGCCTTTCAATGTACATTGTGTGGATTTTCAAGGTGTACGACTGAGGAGAGATTATAATTCTCTTTTCACTTGCTTGAGACCTGCACACCAGATGGACGGAGAAATGCACGAGTGCACTTCAGCCTCTTTCGTCAACAGCCGTACACTGCAGCTGTGTGTATTCTGTGGTAATCTTTGCACATCAAAGTTTACCTTCACGTTTGAAGGAGTTGGTTATGTTTTAACTTTAGCCGGCTATGAAAGTAGATACTGAAGGTTTTTTATATATATAAATTTATGTATATGAACACACACCCACCCGGAGCAGTGGGCAGCCATTTTAGCTGCGGCGCCCGGGGAGCAGTTGGGGGATCGGTGCCTTGCTCAAGGGTNTCAAACCCACCACCTTCAGGTTCACCTTCAGGTTACAAGTCCGACTCTCAGACCATTAGGCCACGACTGCCCCATCACTCCTTCACCGTATCACCAGCTACACACCTCTTTGTGATTTGCCAACACATGTCCAAGCCGTGCTGTTGCAGAAAATGAATCTGACCAATCAGAACCAAGAATTCAGTAGCGCTGTGTTACGATGTTTTAACCTTAACATCTTGGGTACTCCGTCTCTGAAACTTTGTGACCGTTTATTTCACACATTTTACATAGATGAAGGTTTCGAAACACTGAGGAACCTGACAAGGACCTGACAAGCACATCTAGAGAAGTAAGATAACCTTTGACAGCTGTGAAATAAACATCATACTGGTCAGTTTACTGTAGCCACCTGTTGTACTACAGTGTGTCCGTCAGTGAGCAGGTATTATTCGGAGGGTGGGAAATGATCAGAAGCTGACACAGAAAGTACTAGAAGTCAGTTTACACATATTGTGCCTGGAAAAAGATGCGCTATAGTCTCTGCACCTCCAAGGTGGCCCAAATTAGGTGTAATAAAATGTACAGTAATCACACACTGTGTTTAAAACACAATGACGTTACACCTAAAAGACTTGTACCAGCACCCCACACACACACACACACACACACACACACAATGTCAGTGTGGTCCCTTTCCATTGATTGACAGGACAAATGATGGCATACAGTCAGTAATTTTATACCTATAAATGAGGTCTATCTAATGATCCAGTAATTTAGTATAAGATTTAAAATACTAAGCAAGCAGGAAACGGTGTTCTTCAGCTTTGCTTCCTTTATTATCTATCACATTAACGTTTTTCAAGCACTTTCCCTTTTCTTGTTGTGGATCTGATTTTATTAGCAGCAAATGCACTTCTTCCTCTGCCACACCGCCTTTTTTCCCCCCTTCAGTTTTCACACACAGAGTGAGAAACGCCAGCAACTCTGCTGAGGTGTTCACACACTTTAAGGCTTTTTTTAAATACCTGATTAACAGACTCTGTAACAGCAGGTGCCTGAAGTCTTTGTTAGACGCAAGTGTACAAAAATACAAAAAAAAGTGAAAATGATTTCATTTACAAAAAAAACAAGTGTTAAGTGCATGATGTGTACACAGGACATAAAGGTGAAAAGCGTCACCCAAAGGCAGAGACGGCCCACTGTTTGACATCGGTGGGGCATTGTGGGTATCTCTGCAAAGCCTCCATCACTTGCGTGTGATCCAGCATGAGACGCATGAGCTGGTACTCCCTCTGCACTTTACACACTCCTCCATCCACCGGCCGGATCAACTCCAGCTGCAGCAAGTGCTCGAATGCCTACGGTATGTACCACACACACACACACACACACACACAATTAGACTGTATTATCTGTAATGATGCTATAATTATCACATCAGCTAAATCAGGGTCCTCATACTCGGCACATAAAGAGCTGCCGAACTGCACAGCTGTGTGTGTTTTCTCTGCTCTAACACACCTGATTCAACCTGATAATTAACGGATCAGCTGATTCACGTGCGATGGAGCTCGGAGGCGTGTTTCAGCGCACACGCTCTCATACAAACCCAGAGCTGAAGCAGCGTGCCTGTTCTCATCCTTTAATCCGTAGGAGTGTGTATCCTTCTGGTCTAAAGGGTTCAGGTGCAGCAGTGTTTCTAGGACTTTAACCCTGTGCTGGTGTGTCCACACTGATGAACTGTGCAGGATGATTAACACACACGGTACAAAAAATCAACCGCGAATGTTAATCTTTATAATTAACGTCCAAAGCTTCTTTTATCGATCTGGTCTAGTTTCATCTTCATTAACAGTGTCCTACATTATCCACAATGCCGTTCATCTATCTGCTGAGAATGGGATTTAGCCCTTGAGTCATCTCTATTTAAAGAGAGTGATGCAGCAGCGCTTTAGTGCTTTACTCAGGCCAGCTCTCGAAAATACCACCGTCAGTGTCATCAGGCTCAGAGAGGAACTGCAAATTGAGCACCAACCAACAACTTAACACCAGAATCACTAAATATTTCAGTATAAACACATTTCATGTGTTTCAGGTTGGAGTTGGACTTTAGGTCTCTAACTGTGTGCCTATAATATGGAACAACAAGGTACGCGTGTGTATTGAAGTGGTCACGTGTACAACGTTTAAAAGCTTGTTAGCACCACCATCTGAGGAACCAAGGACTAGAGTACAACCCCCGGCGAAAATTATGGCCTTTTTACTTTATATCAAACAAACGAATCACATTATTAATGGCATGTCATTTTCCAAATCAAGTAGAGGAAAAAATTATGGAATCATCTTTTAATTTCCATTTCTAAAA
>CM074946.1:29104812-29119822 GCA_037577455.1 Pangasius macronema
CAAAGAATTCAGGCTGTCAGAAAAGCCAGAGGAGGAGCAACAAAGTACTAATTGTGGTTTTTTGTTGATGATTCCATCATTTTCGCCAGGGGTTGTATTTAGCAAACGAGACGTTGTTACTTACTGAAACATCACATCAAGCGATTTAACTGCAACAAATCTGCATACACACAAAACTTATTACAATCTCAGTTAACCTCAGTTTCAGCCTAAACAAGATTCTCCTCATCTCCCGTCTCTTACGGCAGTTTGTTTTTAACGAAGACACATTTTAAATACAAATACAATGAATTGTGTTTGTGGTTCTTATTATTGTAGAATTTATTGCGATTCATTTGAAGCCTTTATGCTCTATACTTACATCCATTTTAAGAATCGGTACTACTACTACTTCCTTTCACTCTCATTCTTCATGCTTGGTAAAATCCCAATTGTCATGTTTAGAGCTGTCCACTAGATGGCAGCAGAGCTGTGTGATTGTTTACTCCATGACATCCATCAATCTCTTATTTATATTGCTGTCCTGACATTGAAAAGAAAATGGCAATACCAGTTTTTAACTGCATGCACCCTGTGGAGCCTTAAACATCATAAAACTGCCATTTCTTTTAAATACATCTGAGACAGAAATATATAAAGATAGAAGAGGTAATAAACTAACAGAGTTGCCATGATTTTACCGTATACCACAGCTCAAAGGGTCAAATCGGACCGGTCAGAAGATGCTGAGGAGTTTTCGATAGCTGTTAACATTTATGGAAGGAGTCTCCAGTGTCAGCACTTTGTAACAGCCAGAGGTAAAGCTGACGGACGTTCTCCTCCGCAGGAAAGTGTTATTAATTTCATGAGAACGTGAGTGAACAATTATATATAGCTGCTATAATGTAAGTGATCACAGGAAGTAACTAGCTGTGCGGATGTTCCACAACATTTAATGTAACGAAAAATTGATTTTAAAAAAAGCAGAATTTCTCATTCTTTAATATATAGAGTATAATACTATATCATTTATAAATTATAAAACTGCTGTGGGGGGAAAACTGCTGTGGTATAAGAGGATTGAAACACTGCGGGACATGCTGTTGTAGGGAAATAATCAATGTGAGGGCGGAAACTGCATCACATCATCCTGTTGTTGATTAATTTCCTATAGCATACATAGGCGTTTTATTCCTTGCATAACATACTCGGAATTTGTGCTCTGCATTTAACCCATCCAAGTGCACACACACAGTAGTGAACACACACACACACCCGTGNTGCCGGACCCGAGACTCGAACCCACCACCTTCAGGTTCACCTTCAGGTTACAAGTCCGACTCTCAGACCATTAGGTTTAGCGAGGTAAATTGTGCATGATAAGTGAGTTCAGATTTCAGAGTCTCACCTTAAACACCACCGGCTTCTCAAAGTTATGGATGGAGTGAGACTTCCTCTGAAGAAATTTCTTAAACTCTGAGGAGAAAAGACGAAACATCGTATTATTCTCATACATATCCATGCAAAAAATAAATAAATAAATAAATTTGTGGTAATCAGCTGTGGTGAATTTGGGTGCTTCGTGTTTTTTTAAATTGCTCCTCCTCCTTTTCCTTTCCTCACGTCTCCCTTTGAAGATACGAGGAATGAAAAGGATGACGGGAGGAATCGAGGACTTTTTTTTGTCATTCTGGATTCGTGCTTCGTTATCGTATTGTAGAAAACGTCGAGCGATACCGTTGTGAACCATTTGGAAGTTGAAGGGCTCTCCTTCGTAGATATCGTTCAGATGCTTCATGGCGATGATCAAACACAACTCCAGGATGGACAGACCTGAGCAAAGAAAACGCAAAGAGTCAGCTGAGGGTTTATTTATTTATTTTTATCTGTATCCAAAGCAGTCCTGGATACAGTTTTTCTTTGTTAAATAATCTATTTGTGTAACTACACCTACAGCCAGAACTATTAATATCTTTTCGAAATGTCTGAGAGGCACTTCTAATAATATTTCATGCTTTATTTTGTATGTGAAGTGCGACGGGCTGTTCAGCTGTTTGTGTGTTTAAGTGTAACGTGTTTAGACTAGGCTGTGTGCTTGATAATCTCACCGTGCAGGATGTTGCCTTTTGAGTCAGCTGAGCTCATTCGACTGGCCTCCAGTAGGTCTACAGCTCTTAGGGTCGGGTTTGAGACAGAGACACGGCTCACTGCCAGCAACTGAGAACACACACACACACACACACACACACACACACCAAGTCAGGATCTCCTGCTTTAGGAAACCAACAGAGACAACAAGATAGCTGTTCTCACCAGCAGTGAGTGCAGTGAGCGGAAATCTTTACAGGAGTTATAATGTTTCTGTAAAATCTCATCCACCGCCTTGTCCTCACACAGTTTCTGAAAAAGACAGAGAGAGAATTACTACTGAATTTTAGTTAAACATCCGTAAGCCGTCAGCGGTGATCAATATGCTGTGTAAAAGATTCACTCAAAGCATTTAGAGATGTTTCAAAGAGATACAACGTGAGGAACGTCGATATTGCACCGTTGAATTTTTATTTAAGGATAGATAGAGAGAGAGAGAGAGAGATAGAGAGAGATAGAGATAGAGAGAGACATTTAAGGATGGATGGATAGATAGATAGATAGATAGATAGATAGATAGAGAGAGAGAGAGAGAGAGAGAGAGAGAGAGAGAGAGTGAGTGAGTATTGGCTCCTTTACTAGGACTGAAAGGCCACACCTTTCAGAATAACTTTATTTATGAGACGTCATTTAATCACGAAACTGCCTGGCTTTGTTTATCACTTTTTACAGTTTGTCATATCGCTCACATTCATTCATTCTCCTCACGTACCGCTTTGTTTTTCCTCCCTGCTCGCATGAAAACGAGTGGGCGTGTCTCAAAAGCCTGCGCGGTATCCGGATAATCATTGTGCTCAACTACTATAGTCGTATTATAGCCCACGGTGATCATTAGAATTAGATAATTATACAACTCCCCACTCATCATCAGCAGCGTTGAGGAAGATGGGGAATGATGAAGCATGCTACAGTCGAGAAAATGTCAAAAGTGAGACGTTATGGAAAATAGATAAGGAGGAAGAGAAAGATAAACAGGTATGCGACTATAGAAAACAGGACATGGTGTTGTAAATGAGTGTCAGGTGGTAACATGAGCTGCCATTTTGTTTTTGTCTTATTAACTTAAAGAAAGAGACGCTGGTGAGGCAATGACTTGCTGCTGTAACGTAAGTGATGAAGAAACTTGTTTTGCAGACGGTCCACAACATTAAGTGTAACTAAAAACTACGACGTCTTTTTTTTCCAGGATAAAAACTGTAATAATTGGCAAGCTGCTGCGGTATAAGAGGAATAAAACATTATTGGAAAACTCAGTCAGCTTTGGGGTGAAAACAGTAACACCGCTTCACGTCTAGCCGCATCACTCCACCCCGTCGTTGCTTATTTTCCTACAGCAGCACTCCTCCGAGTGTTTGATTCCTAATCTTAGGAAGTTAAATGTTACTTCACGTGTCACCAGTGTGACGCTTCGGTTCGGTTTGCGGTGTTGTACCGAGATGCTGAGGTTCCACTCCTGAGAGAACTTGCTGTCAGGGAAGTCGTCCTGCAGCGTGAGCTCAGACCGAAAAACATCTCGATACTGACGGAAACTCAGAGAACTCAACAGGTGAATCTGTCTGTGGGAAAAGCGAGACTTCACACGCTTTTCTAAGAGCTCCAGCACGTCCTGTAACACACACACACACATAAAAAAACACACACACATACAGAGCTATTATGAGCATCCTCTGAAATTGTTTTGCCCAGAGAATGAAGGTATATAAAATGTCAATGTGTGTATACACACACACACACACACACACACACACACACACACACACACCAGTCTGCAGGTGAGGCCCACCACAGCTACAGGAGCCTGAGCGGACTGAGAAACATCGAGCAGGTTATACAGGAGCGTCTGGTTCTTATGATGCGCAAACAGATCAAACTCCTCCAGAATGAAGAACACGGGGCGACTGCTGCTTTTATCACCTACACAAAGACAGACAGGGAACAATCTGTTGTCAGTTACACTAATAGCAGTGTGTTTTTTTTTTAAATCCTAATTCATTCACTCCCAAGTTTCTCTCATTATCACTTGTTTCGAGCCATGTGATGCTGGCACTCTTTTAGAACTGCAGCTCGTGTAACGTCACACGAGAAGAATCGCAGCGGTGTGCACGACTCGCCTGTGATTGGCCGAGCAGAGGGGAGAAAAATGAGCTCCTGGACTGCAGGCCATGAATGACTGTGATATTATTACAATTGTTAGAAACTCTTACGATCACAGTCTCTCTGCTCGCCACTGATGAGCGTTTCTATGGGTTTGTTTATGGTAGTTGTTATGGAGATCTATTAATTTGATCTAAAACTTGATGTTTGCTATTTTGATTTTGATTTTGATTTTTTAAACTTAATCATAATGTGCTTCAGACAGACATCCTACAAGTTCTCTAAACACCTAGATACCGAGCTTGTGTTAGCAATTCAATCGACTCTCTCTCCACTGTCAATCATAGCGACACTAGCCAATCACGGGCATCTAAGAGGTCATGTATGTAGAAGAGGGCAGATAGCTGACCATAGTGACCATATTATGGAGAAATTTTGCCGTGGGGACAATAATATACCGTGCAGCTTTAGTTGTGCCCCTAATAAGAGCCGCTCATCCCACTCATATTGAACCCCAGGATAGTGATTAGCAAGTAAACATGAACAAGTAAAAAGTGGTGCAAATTTAAAACGTAAGGAAAGCAAGGACAGAGAACCAACCCTTCTTCAGAGCGTCCAGCAGAAAGACCAGGTTCTCTGCGAAGCTGCCCTGCAAAACAAAGCACAGTCTCACTACCACTTCCTACCACTGAGTAAGACACATCACAGACATGTCCAAACACACTCACAAAGACTTTGTCTCCTACGACGTTCTCCAGCTGAAGCTGGCGTGTGATGTCTCTCAGGGCGATCCGGTCGTCTGTCTGCAGCAGACCTGCACGAGACGCACAGCGATTAAACGAAGCCGTGACTAAACCGACAGCTTCTTTTAAAACGCGCGCTGCAGCATCACCCACCGCTCAGGTGAACCTGCAGAACGTTCTTCTTCACCTCCTGCAACTCCAGCAGCTCTCGCAGAGCACAGCGTAGCAGCTGGACACACAAGAACAAAAACTCTGCTTAGTATAAAAGTACCATATTGCGTTTGTACAATAGCAGTAGCACACAAACGTACTCGTACCATAGTCTTGCCAGATCCACGTGGACCGACTATAAGCACCGAGTTACTCTCACCGTGAACCGCTGTCCTCCTCAACAGCTCCAACAGGTGCCTAACACACACACACACACACCATACACTTTTACAACATATACATGCCTGCTCCCAGGACTGCAATCGTAGCAGAAACCTGATATGAGTGTATTCTGCTGTAAAAACCCACTTGTACTGTGATTCCAGGCCCACGGGTTTCTGCGGAAGCCGCTGGTGACAGAACCGCTCCCTCAGTACTCTCTGGACCTGCAGACATAAGAGGATCAAGAGTACTCATCACATCACGGTGCAGATACGATAGCGGATATAACTTTAAAAACAACGTTGTACAGCCTGTACAAACATTTCATATTTATAGAAAAATCTACTGAACCATCTTCTATCCTTGATCCTACGAGACGTGAAGGTAATTTTGCGTAGAGTGAATGAATCATTTATTTTTCATCCGATTCAATTCTAATAAAACGGACTGTTCTCGTTTTTGAACTCCTAATGGTATAACACCTTCATACCTCTCTGAATGACTCGGCAATTACGTTTCAAATACTGCCTCAAAATCATCCAGCATTAACCTTCTCCACGGTCCTCCACGGCCTTTTTGTTTTTATGCACCGATGAGCTGGAGCACTCGTTCACTCAACCGTCAGACTCCATCCATCCATCACTGATTTAAAATAGATAACAACTAAAAATGTACTTTTTTCCACTTTAGCCTTCAAGTTTTAGGTGTTATCATGTGCCTTACTTTTACTGCTGTGTGTCTTTTGCATTAATTTTATATTATACATTAAATGTGCTATTATATCACTTTTCATATTATTATTTTCCTTTCTGTCATCGCTGTTATTTATATTTCCTGTTTTGTCTTCAACAAAATTATTATCATCTGATACTTCATAAGTATTAGTTTATTTAGGTGTACATTATATATATATACACACACACACACACACACGTATAAAATCAGTGTGTGTTATACATATATTTATAAAATATTTATATTTAGCTGTAGGTGTAAAGACGTTTCGACGAAACATTGTGACACAAAATAATAAGTCTATTTTGACTTTTGAAGATGAAGACCAAAAAATTGAGACATTTAGTGTGTTCGTTTCATAGATAGATGTTCCTTCTTTATTGCAAGTAAAATTATTATTATGTTTGATATTAGAGATCATTCACTATTTTTTTTTTTTTATTGCAAGCTATTTTGTTGTGCAGAACACACTCACATGTCATTTCTAGCTGATCATGTGTTGCATAGAGGTTAAGTGATGGTGTTTTTTTTATTTTTTTTATCCAGAATATATAAGGGAGTGCAAACTTTTGCACTCAGCTGTATGCACTATCTGGAGAGAGAGAGAGAGAGAGAGAGACAGCAGAGTGATGACTGATACAGTGGGATTAGTGTTTTTCAGTATTATGAGGACAAGCAGCACTAACCTCTCTGTGTGTGAGAGGGTGTCGGTCGACGACGAGGGGCGTGAAGGCGAACGAGTACTACCTCATTTCCTTCGAGTCCTACCACAAACAAAACCTGTTGAAAACAGCATCTCTGTTGATTAGTCTTCAGCTTTCCAAAAGAGCTGGAGAGACCCAGCAACACTGCAGCACATCACATCACATCACATCACATCACATCACGGCGCGCGCGCGCCCCAGTCCCGCGTGCTCAGCTAGCTGCTTAGCTAACCCCAGATTATCGCAACTCCTAAAATATTCACTTACTGAACGCTGACAGGATTTTTTTTTTTTTTTTGCAACGGTTTGTTTCAACAGGGTCATCACTTTTAATTTCTGTCTTTACGGGGGCCTCGACTTTTGAGCGGCGGTTTTTTCGTTGCGGAAACCGACGTCGCGTCACAGAGATGCACTTCCGGTGTGAGCAGCGTCAGTGACTGGGATTGAGAGGAGGTCATCAAAAGTACAAGCTGTAGTAAAACATAGGAGAGATACAGTTTATGGATTTTATTTTCATAAATATCATTGTTTATTGGTTATTTCAGAATATGATATACTATTTTTTAATACATTTTTTAAAAATAATCACAATTATGATGCATGTAGATTTTCAGCAGTCAGTGACCCCTCCAACTGTTTTATTTATATATATGTGTGTATGTATGTGTGTGTGTGTGTGTGTGTGTGTAAGTGTAATACAGACACACACACACACACACACACACACAGATCAGCCATAACATTAAAATCTACATTTTGCCTAATCTTGTGTAGGTCCCTCTTGTGCCACCAAAAAAAGCTCTGACCCGTTGAGGCCTGGACTCCACAAGACCTCTGAAGGTGTGCTGTGGTATCCAGGCATGAGCAGCAGATTCTTTAAGTCTTGTAAATTGCGTTTTGAGGCTTCCATGGATCAGACTTGTTCATCCAGCACATCCCACAGATGCTCGATCGGCTTGAGATCTGCGGAATTTGGAGGCCAAGTCAACACCTTGAACTCTTTGTCCTGTTCCTCAAACCGTTCCTGAACAACGTTTGCAGTGCGTCAGGGTGCATTATCCTGCCGAAAGAGGCCACTGTTTTAAGGGAAACACTGCCATGAAGGGGTGTACTTGGTTTGGAGCAATGTTTAGGTAGGTGCTACGTGTCAAAGTAACATCCACATGAAGTCCAGGACCCAAGGTTTCCCAGCAGAACATTGCGCAGAGCATCACACTGCCTCTGCCGGCTTCCCATAGTGCATCCTGGTGCCATCTATTCTCCAGGGTAAGCGATGAACACACACCCAGCCGTCCACATGATGTCAAAGAAAACATGATTCATCAGACCAGGCCACCTTCTTCCATTGCTCCATGGTCCAGTTCTGATGCTCACTTGTCCATTCGGTGGTGGTCAGGGCTCAGCATGGGCTCTCTGACCGGTCTGCGGCTACGCAGCTCCATATGCAGCAAGCTGAGATGCTCAGAAGCTGAGAGCCATCGGCTCTTCTGTGGGATCGGACCAGACGGGCTAGGCTTCGCTCCCCACGCGCATCAGTGAGCCTTGAGCGACCAAGCGACTAACAGGAAGGAACCTGGTGAGAACCATCCGTGATTGGTGACACAGGACCCTTGCTCTGGACGTGCTCTGGAGATGCTCTGACCCAGTCATCTAGCCATCACAATTTGGTTCGGTCCTGAGCTTGGGTTATTCTCTGTGGAGGTTCTTCACGTTCTCCCCATGTTTACATGGCTTCTCTCTTGGTTCTCCAGGTTCCTCCCACTGTGCAGTTGGGTGTACCGGGTACATTAAATCCCCTCTAGATGTAAATGAATGAGTGCAGGATGCTCAGCGTTTCCGGGGAATCCACCATGACCCTGACCAGGTACCTGAAAGCGACTGAACAGGATAATCGGTTCGGCCATGTCGTGTTGTCGATTCCGCCGCTGTACCACATTTCAGAACCACGGTACCAGAAGAGGTCCTAATGGACCTCCAGGATGGGGCCTGTGTCCTGTCACGCCCCGGTGCATTGTGGTCCATCTACAGCTCCTCTGGGCTCCTGGCGGGGGCGCGCGCGCGGGGTGAAAGCTCCATCTTTCCATCCCAAAGCCCAGAGTGAAGCACGCGCACGCGCGCACACACACACACACACACACACACACACACACATATACACACGCACATACACACGCACGCACAAGCAAAAGGCAGTTGATGGGGGAAGCTTTTTATTTTTATTTTTAAAGGGACAGAGCCGAATTGCAGCGAGCCCCAGACGGATTTTTGGCTTCATCCTGTACCAGTCGGAAGTTCAGCCGGAACCGGGAGGATGTGTCGGAGTGCAGTTTGGGAGATAAAAACAGAATTATTCAGGGAGGAATAATAATAATAAAAAAAAACAGCAGCAGCAGCCTCTCGTCAATTCTCTTCTTCTCTCAGCTGCACTAGCGTTAGCGTTAGCATTAGCATTAGCGCATTAGCATTAGCATTAGCGCCCCCTCTTCATTTTGGCCCAGGTTTGAGACATTTCTCTGGTTCCTAGTTTTGTAAATCAGCCAGCCTCGACTGAAAACCCGCCGGCTTGTGTTGGGGGATGTTATGCAGGCCTCCATGTCTCTCAGCGACGGGATAATAATACGGTATGTATATACTGGAAGCTAAGTTGTTTTTGTTGTGTTGAATATTCGTGGGTTTTTTTTCCTCTCTCTCTCTCTCTCTCTCTCTCTCTTCTCACGGGTCAGGCCACCCAAGCTAGCTAGCTAACTAGCTAACAGTTAGCATAATGACTGTTAGCCAGCGAGGCTAAGCAGCAGTTATTTTTGTTTGTTTGTTTATTTTTACTTATTTGTATTTATTTGTTCCAGTGTGAAAGACATTTTCTTTAGTAATGTCAACGACTTGGGTTTTGGATTTATTCTCAATCTTGGATCTAGGCTTTTTTTTTTTTTCTTTTTCTCCCCCCCAAAGTCCACACTCCAGATCAACGTTGTATACGTGTAGTGTCAAAAGAAAAAAAAAAAAAAGGCTAATAACGGTGCTGCACTTATCACTACTAGTGTTTCAGAGAGAAATCAATCAGCAGCCAGGCAGCCAGCTGGGGTCTGTGTCAAATCACACAGCCTACACACTGAGCACTTTTTAAAAATACACTTTATACACTGACTGACTGACATGAGACAAGGACTTCAGAGCTCCTGCAGTCATGAGCATCCTCTCTTGCACTCTTGAGATTATAACCGCGACCGTGCCAGGGTGGTTCCGCCGTAGAAAACACAGAAGTACATCACTCGGGACTTCTATTTCACTCGCTTTGCGTGAAACATCACGTGCACCTTCCCACCTTTCCAGCGCACCTTCGAGCACAGTACCACGCCAATGACCAGGAAAAGTACTTTTTCTTTTCTTCCCTGGGAGTGCAGGGACGCATGGATCCATGTACACTGATGCACGATCTGTTAGAGTCATGACCATCTTCTTTACAACTTCTTTGATTTCCTTCTCGCTGACGTGGTACCGTCAAAGAAGGGCTCGTCTTTCATACCTTGATTTTTTTAATGCTTATATATCCGTTCATCTTTAGTAAGCGCTTTAGACTTCAGACGGATCTGGAGTCTATTCCAGGATCGCCGGTGCATGAGACAGGAATACACGCTGTACGAGTGTACGCTAGTCCATCACGCACGCACACGTCGACACTTCAAGACTAGAAAATTCACCTTCTCGACGTTTTCGGGAGAACACGTGCTCTGAAACGCCACGCACACACTCAGCCGAGCTCAGGATGGAAGCGTGGATCGTTGAACTGTGAGGTGGTGACGCTGCCCAAACGTGAATAACGTGCACGCCATGGTACATATTCAGACCTCGCTGAGCACTGATGGACCTTTGTACAGCTAGTTAAAGGTACACCTTTAATAAAAGGTGTGAAAGATTTATCCTGTATGGCACCACACTGGTGACACGGAAAAGTTTAGTGCCTTTATCTCTGAGAGCGTCACGGTCATGTGCCACATTGGTGGTTATTCCTGTCAGCGACTTGAGGATCTTGTTTCTAGTCCAAACGCCAGATCAACGATGTATACTATGACTATTGAGTTGGAAAAAAAACAGTAATACCCTTCAGTACTGTTCAGACGGCATTAGGTTTCCAGACATGTATCTTTAAGTAACGATGCCAGGAGACGTCGGTAGTAATTATGATCGATTCGCAGTCACACGAGCGAAAGTGCCTTCACGATGTACGCATGGTCATCACGGGAAAAACTACCTGTACACCTCATCTAAACACAAACCGATCGTTTGTCTCGTCCTTTATCATACGTGCTTGTTGTAGGGCTTGAGGCTTCTCCAGTGGTGCTTGATCAATAGTAGGTCACATGACTGTAACGTATGTAGACTTTACCTGTGCTAGGAACTCCATAACTTCCTAAAACCCCTGAAAGTATCGCTTCTCTGACACATCTTTATTTTTTTTTTTTAAACACTGGCTGTGTGTTTATTGTTCTGCCTTTTAAACTCACACACTACTGAGATGATAGGAAAGAGCGCCTCTCAGAGTGTCTTATACTGAAGGGGGAAAAAAAATCCTCCTTTCCCACAGGATATAAGGCGATATATTTATATGAAAATACGGCATAATCTTTACAGACGCGTCTCCGTACAAGCATGACTGCGCTGACTAAACCTACTCAGATTTCAGGGTCTCAACTATTACTGTAGTAGTGTGTAGGTGCACCTTTTGAAATCCAGTCTGAATATGGCTCTAGTCTGCTTAGTAACCTCCACTCTCAAAAAAAAATCATTTACGGTTCAGCTTCCCAAATAAAAGAAATTTGTACTTGAGGTACAAACCCCCCAGTGACGAGGGCAATTAGTGTGTTACCTTCTGAAAATGTAATTATTTAAAATTATTTAAAAGTCCTTATGTCCATTGCTTTGGATTCCAGTTGGCCTCCATTGAATCCATCTATCTTGCAATTCCATTTAAGAAAAGGGATCAAGCTAAAAAGTTTTGGTGCTACATATCAGAACGACAGCTAAGGCTATACATGTGTCTCCATAACCAAATATTTCTGTGCTCATGATGTCATGCTTTGTAAAATAACTTCATGAACTACAACAGTGCAACTCCTACTGTTATTCTCGCTAGCCTAGATTAAGCACAGCTGCAGGCTTTCCCATTGAGAATAGCGCTTGGAATTGTTAATCGCTCGATGATGAGGCGTAATCTATGCTATTATGGCTCTGAAGTAATCAGCAGGCATGACAGAATATACTGTAGAAGCCTTGCAGTTGGTGGTTTTCTTGATTCGAGGTTACGTCACGGTTTCAGGTTAGCAGTAAACGTGTAGAGATGTTGCAAAAGCTGGTAAATGCCTTCAGCTGCCATTGTAACTATCGTGTCCTGAATGCAGTTACAGCTTCCACCCCGGAGTTGATTGTTTTCCAATATCAGCACGTCCTGAAGTCTTCCATTCCTCTTAAACCATACCAACCGACATGTTGTTTTTATCCATTTACGGTCACGATTAATGTCGTAATGTTGTTAGCTCCTGTTATCACGTGCTTGTCTTGATCTCCACCCTGAAGACGGTCCTCATGTGAGGAAACCTTGTCACAGTTTTACTGGCTGTAAGAAAGCGCTGATACTGGAGACTCCTTCCCTAAATCCGTTTACGTCGAGCGTCAGCCGTACGAAGTCCCTGTAAATTAGCTGTTGCTATAGAAACCATGACGCATTAGAAGAAAAGCATTAATATAAACCTGTGATTTGTGTTTCAGTAATCAGAGCTGCTGGTGTAGAAAATGATGATGTAGAAACACCTGACCAATCAGAATCGAGCGTGTGTATAATATATACAATATGTATATATACACATAGATACATATATACATATTGTGTGTATGTAATATACATACACACACATGTACACTGTAAACCTCTAGCCATATGGATCTGAAGCCATCTGGCTGAAGACGGCCACCACTTGTCCATCTTTTTGTTTTTTTCTTTACTCCGACACCTTTGCTGTTTTTTGCTGAATAAAGGGTCCGATATAAAGATGTGTCGAAGCGTGGAACTCTCAATCCTGTATTTGCATTAAGCCTGTGTACCAGGCGCTTAGCAGAAGACAGTGAAGTGATAAACGTGTCCTTGGCCCTGCCTCTGTTCCACACAGGCCACTTGTGAGTCAGCAGCAGAGACCTGGATTAACCGGTGACACATGGTGGCCCTCATACTCAAGGCTAACACACAAACACACACACACACACAGAATTAGCCTTGGGCTTATATTTATCAAACGTCTTGGTGTTTTTTTGTGTTTGTAAAGATCTAGACTAAGAATTCTGTATACTATACATGTTATTAAATTTATATTAGTAAGGAATAGGTGCTGTGGATTATTTTCCTGTAATAGCGCACATCATACTCATCATTTTTGTCATGTTATAGAGAAACCAGAAACTGTTACAAAGCACTGAAACTGGAGGCTCCTTCCCGAAATGTTAATCAAACATCACTTTACAGAAAACGTCACTATATCAATGGTTATATATGTTTTTATTTGTTAATTCACAGCACGTTTTTTATCCGTTTATTTTAAGTTATTTAAAGATCGTTCCACCGTACAAGTCTCTGTAAATGCTGCTAAAGTCGTTACTATAGAAATGATCACGTGTTAGAACGAGTGCGTTAATATAAACATTTAAATCGTAAACTACGTGTAGAAAATCATTCCACACCTTTTGACCAGTCAGATCCAAAAATCTGACAGACAAGACAAATTACTTTCTACGTTTTCCACCTCGCCAAGTTCGAGCTGCTAAAATGGGTGGAAAAATGGACGCCTCCATGTTTGTCTTTTGTTAGCAGCCATCCAGCAAGCTAACAGTGATGAGTGATGTATGTTTACCTCTTTAAAGGTGATCTATAGGGAAAACCTGTATATGAAGTATATCGCTAAAAGGTAAGCCATGACGCTTTGTTTACTCTCGATGCTGGGAGCAGCTGTGTTGATTTGACGTCACTTGCTGAACTCGGGAGTTGAGGAGACTGTTCCGAGTTGAGGGCGGCATTTTCTTTGTGGGGTTTTTTTTTGGGGGGGAAATTACAATTTACGGCCTTCTTTCTTGACATTTTCTTGACATTTAACCAAGCAAAATATTAACCTTTTCATCAGATCTATACATCCACACATAACAAGCATACACACACTTTTAAAGATAGACTGGTTAAGAACTTCAGAAACAGATCAAGCCCCACTTTTGACCTAGTAAAGAAGGTTATAAAGCTCTTCAGCACACACGAGGCATCTTCACTGGTCATCCTTCTACTGAGGGGAAACTTCTGGGGTGACTCTGACTGACTGTGTCTACCTTTGTGGACTACTAATGGGCCAAGCATTGTCAGGGAGTGAATTCACTTGGCATGAGCTAAGATTCCCGTTATACACATTATACATCCCAATGCAACACATCCTCATATTGTCGTTAACAAATGTTCAGGCTTGTACATGTAACGGTTCAGCCAGAGTTTGGCAAAGTAGGCCAAAAATATCATATCGCAATATTATGATGTTCTTAAATGCATCATGATATAATATATAGGTGCCAGGAAGCAGTAGTGTTGCATTTCGCTTAGGTTCTAGTTGTATTTAATGTTTACAAGCAGAAAAAATACAATACTGAAAAGGAAAAGTGTTTTTCAAGCTGTTCTTGCACTACCTGCTGCCACCTCAGAAAATTATACTGTGATGTTGTGTATCATGATATCAGTGTTACGTCGTCTTGGACCACAGCGCCATTCCGCTCAGTTTTATCTGTACAGCACTTTTAACCATGCACAGTGTCACAAAGCAACCTTACAGAAGTATATACTTTTTAAGCGTATGAATTCATCCCTGTTGAATTCTTGACTCTGATTGGTCAGAAGGGGTTGGTTCATATTTCCGGCTGCAAGACAATTCACAGGTTTAATATTAATGTACAAGTTGGAATACGTTATCGTTTCTTTAGCAGCGTGCACAAGGGCTTGGATGGATGGATGGATGGATGGATGTCATTGTATTTCTACACCGAGATGAATGGAATGACGGGTCACATCTTCCCCCTATAAGGAGAGAAAAGGTCCTTAAAGCAGCCATGCAAGGCGCTAACGTCCTCTCTCATCCGCGAGAGAAGAACATTAACAGAACAGTCAAAGCAATAAACAAAGTCACAAACACATACGACATCATACAATGGAGCAGTTAC
>CM074946.1:29131193-29141372 GCA_037577455.1 Pangasius macronema
TACCTCTAGCTCTGACTCCTGCCTCTTCCTCAGTGACACTGTCTCTAAACCATACAGCATGGCCGCTCTCACCACAGTCTTGTACACCTTCCCCTTCCCGTTGATTCTCGTGGACAGCTGACCTTCACACAAGAAGACCTGGCTTCCAGTTGGCATTGTTTCATCTCTCAGGTTTTCAGTGGGGTTGAGGTCAGCGCTCTTTGCAGGCCACTGGAGTTCCTTGTTTTTATGGAATCACTTTGTGCACAGGGGCACAGCCATGCTGGAACAGGAAATTCCCCAAACTGTTGCCACAAAGTAGGAAGCGTAGAGTTGTGTAAAATATCTTTGTATTTTGAGGCGTAATAGGAATAACACACTTCATTACGTTCTGCTATAGGAAATAACCAGCTGCGAGGTGGTAAGAGTAACTCTGATTTGTGTTGGGTTCAACACCACCGTGTCCTGTTTGAATCTATACTTCATCCACAGATGTTTAAAAAAAATAAAATTAAAAATAAAAACTGCCACAAGCAGTACAAAACTCAAATCACCACAAACATACAAATTAACTTTATATAGGGTGCTAGCTTCACAGAGAATGGAGCGTCTGACAAATTTTTATCAGCGAGGTGATGTATAGGTTGTGTCCCGTTACATATACGCACACAGCTTTTAATCTGACTTTGATGGAAATGAGATTGTCAGCCACTCGGCATACCCTCCCTCGGTGTGTGTACGTGGCTGGGTGCTAAGCACAGAGTTGCTGTTGAGTCATGCACAAGCTGAAAGAAATATTAAAGAACGCAGCACAAGGCCTAGCTCAAGGCTTCCCACCTCCGCCACCAATTCTATTTATCAAACAGTGAATGAGTGTGGAGTGTACACTATGCATGTATGCAAGTTTCCTCTTATCAGTCTGATCAGATATGTTAAGCTTTTAGTGAAACCAGTCTCATCAGTGCAATATGTGGACATTTCATATTGTGCGAAAGTAAACAGGCTGCTGTGTGTATTCTCAGTCGAGTGCAAGCAGATCGTATTCACCCGCCCACGCACCGAGAGTCAGTCATACGTAGTACCAAAAACTAATGAGATTTTTCATTTTCGACTTGTACGTTAGAGCCTTTCATTTGGCTAATGTCAGGGTGAGGAATGATATTTGCTGAGATTCATCACACAAAGCTTCGTCTCTCTCTCTGGGGCATCCTGCTCTTTGAGACGTCAAAGCCTATTAAAACGGTAGGCATAATGCTGAGTCAGCGTCCTGCGTTATCAAGGGGCTGGGAGATTGCTGAGTCATGTGGACAATATTTCCAATTGCTGTCTTTATGTGCTAGCACTTGGTAGAAAATCGCTGGTCCATGTGGAACTTCACTGTGGTTAGGAATAGTATTTATTGTCTGTTTATTAACGAAAGATTGCTTTAAGCTAAAATAGTTTGTCATGTCATTTAAAATGTGTTGCGTTGGGAAAGCTGTATTCAGATCTGATGTGCACTTTTATCTGTAAGGTATTTATATGTACAGGATGTTTAGATGGCTGTCAGTAATCCTTCTTTACTATTATTATTATTATTATTATATTAATCTGTTTTACATGCACTTTAGCAAACTAATAATGACAACTCAAAACTCAGGTGGACACGAATCCAGTCAGTAATGAATTTTTCTTTTCCTTGTAGCATCGCTGCGAGTAGCAAAACTATTACTTTTAATTTCTTTTTCCAGTAGCAAAGTGATGGATAGCATCACTGCTTTTTAAATCAAGCTTGCAAGCAGTTAAAAGTATTTCAACAGTAGTGGCACAGCATTGATAAGTGCTAAATTATATAAGATTCTTATGAAAACAAATCGGGCCTCATTTATCAAGCTGAATAGGAACAAATTTGTTGTAAATCATTCACAAGAGTATTTATTTTCAAGACATTCCAGATGTTGTATTGGCTCTGTGTAATGCTTGTGCAATGGCTCTGATCGATTTAATTTTTTTATTTTTTTATTTTTTTTTTTGCCCCGCCCTTCTTGGCTTCAGAATGGCTTGTTTTTCTCCCATAGGCAGCTCTCTGGTCTTTATGTTGGTTTATCCTTTTTAACAACACATGTAGTCTTCACAGGTGAAACCCAGGACTCAAACCAAACCAAGAGTACAAGAGTAGACATTCAAAGCTATTAATTGTTTAAACAATAAATCTAACAGGGCATACAAACTAACTGGGCAGCAAGAAACACCTGTCAGTCACATGTTCCAATATTTTTGATCGCTTGAAAAATTGCGTGGGTTCAAACAAACAGTGTCGTGTTCTAAGTTGTTTAACACATTTAGATATCACATATAATCGTGGTATTCATGAAAATACAGCTTGGGAAAAAAAAAGTCAGAGGAGAGCTCCTGAGTTTATGTAAATTTGCATATAAGGAGACTCACGACTGTAAACCTTATTTGGTCGGCTTTAAATCATGTAACTGGGGACGAGTTACTGCTGAACCGCTTATTCATTTCACTTATTTGTGAATATTAATCACTTGTAGGAAACAATTCCATAAATTAAGACTAGTAAGACTAGCCATTCGGGTAGGACAAAAGTAACGGCACCCTATAAACAGAGTAAAAGTGAGTGTGTTTCTACAGTAGCCGACGTGTCGCAGTGAATCAGCTGTCTTAGTGGAAGGTTTAGCACACGTCTCAGTTAGGATGCGCTCTTTCGCCGTTTAGTTGTCATTTTGTTGGTTTCAGCTCTCTGTGCTTTGCCTTTTATAAAATTTTGTAGGTGTCACTAAATGTAAACCAGCTGTGCTATGAGCGTGATTGGTAATTTATGGCTGATTGTGTTTATCTGATAAATTGGCTGATTGTATCAACTGATAAATTTACTGATAGGATTTATGCTGTTTATCAGTATGAAGAAAATCACTTTTACTGAGCATGTGTAAATCTGTCAGAAATTTTTAGTTTGCTGAAACAACTACTGTTAAAAACATTCACATTACTCAGTGATTGACAAATGTATGACAGACTATTGACACAATATGCAAAACAGAATTTTTGGCATATCGTAATAAAAATTGGTGTTAAAATACTCTCAGTAATGTCTGAGCCTCAATAATTATTAAAAACATGTTGAGATTTTTTAAACAATATGGCACCACGTACCACTGCACGCAGATTGGAGCTTAATTTATTCAAACAGCTGTAACTCGGGTCTAGTTGAGTGGATTTCAAATGGCTGTTTCTCAGGAACTGTAGGTCCGATTGAGCTGAAATTTGGTCTCCTGTATTGTCCTAATGTTATTGGATTTCTGAGTTACTAAAAAACAGCCAATTGGTTTACACCAGGTGTTTCACAGGGTTAGGATTGAACCAGTCCTAAACAGTCACAAAACCTGACTTGGCTGTTTTGTATGGTCACAAAACTTGAGCTTGATTTATGGTTTCTTTAGTGTTTTAGGTAACTATGAACTGGCTATTGGGGTGCTGTTTGGGGAAATCTGCTTGGACCCCACAGCTCGCTGGGGTGCTGCATATCGTTAGAGATCAGATTAATGGTATACATGCCCTGAATGATCTAATTATTGAGGTACAATGCAGGCAGATTTTATGAATTTTGCCAACAGCTTTAATGGTATTTGAGATCATAGTATGCTGTTTTCTCAAACTTTGAATGAGATGGTGTTTTAACATTGAAAACTGGATCATCAGTGCGCATGTAAACGCACGCACGTGAAAAGCGTCGTAAAGTTTTAAAAGATTGAGGATGTAACTGATGCCTGATATAGATAAGCCTGACTGGTCTCTCTTTATTCATTATTAACATTTTCGTGGGTGAAGTTCACCGCTAATCTCTTCTGGGGCAGGTGTTGGCCATATATACAGAGATTCAGAGAGATACACTCACCTACCATGCCATCTGGCAGCCTTACACTCTTTATTCAGAGAGAGAGAGAGAGAGAGAGAGAGAGAGGGGGAGAGAGCGAGAGAGCATCAGCCAGCCTGGGAAAGGAAGACAGAGGTAGAGAAAGGAATACATGCTGAGAGAAAGCCAGAGAGCGCACAGCAGACTTTGTGCCATCTGGAGAGCGGAGGGCCAATCACACCAGCCGTAACTGTAAGCACTGAGACCGCCCTCTAGGGGCCAGACTCAGTTAAAGCATATTCACTTAAACATCGCAATCAGCACAGCATGTAATTCTGTACATCTCATGGCCGTTTCTGGATTGATTATGACTTTTATTTCTGCTCTTTTTTTTACCGAACAGCAGCTGTAATATTGATGATGATGGTACTGAATGTAACGGTTGTTAAACAGAATACAGATGATGACGCACATGGCTGCCACCTGCCCTCAGCCAAGCTGAAAATAGAACTGACCCAAAAGGTTATTTCTTTGAGTTAAAAGCAAAGTAACTGGACTATGAAGTTGTGCTTGTTGTCATAGTATCATAGGTTACTTACATTTGGAGTAGTGTTGTTAAATGAATTAGTCTTCGTGGTGATCTGAAGATATATTAACTAATCTCCTTAAGTAAATGTTTGTTTAGAAGTACACGTTTAAATTCTCATTTGAACCCAGCCGAGGACCGAATCCTAATTTCATATATTCTGCAGTGGTAGCCAGCCTTGCTTTCCATACTTTGTTTACTCTGTTGTTAAAAAGTCCTTCCTGAGTTGACATTGGTTTATTAGAGCATGCAAAGCACTCCAAGTTCAGGTTTGAGGATCACTGATTATATATTTCTTTTTCTTTTCTTTTTTTTTTTTTTATTCCTCATAGGTAATGCATCATCGCTGAACTGCACTATAGGTAATCCTCAGATGGGCAGCATCATGAGCAGCACAGGACACATATACCAGCAGCACCAGCTGCATCCAGCACTCCAGAGCATGCATGGGGTCTCCCCATACCAGACCCAGGGGCACGCTTATTCAGAAACACCGTTTCCTGAGAATAATGCCTCCAACAACATGGGCTGTCTCTACCAGGTGAGGCGCATGGATCTGCGTAAGAGCACTGTTCTTTATCACTAAATGAAAAGCCGGTCCAAAATTTAGTCTTACTCTTGAAGAAGTTTCACCATTTGACAAAAGTAAACGTTCCAATGCTGAGTGCGATCAGACCTGATTAAGACGAGATCGGATGTGCCGTATTTTGCGCTCCAGTTCATTGGCGTATGTATTATTTGTCATATGCAATGTTGACCGACATAGCACATCGACATTATCCTTTGACTTCTCTGTTCCAGGGATGCATGCCAGACGGCACCCCAATCTCCCATACCCAGATGAGCTCACAGCCTGGTGTGACATCACTTCCTGCTGAGCCAGGAATGTTCCAGGAAGGTCAGCAAGAGCTCCAGGGGCAGAACGAGGTCACGTTGGCCGCAGGCGCTGGAGGACAGGGGTCGGAGCAGTTGCCGGGTGCTGGCACGGAGGCGGTGGATGCCCTGTACCGGACAGCAGTGGACACAGCCAGTAAAGGCCTGCAAGTGGGTATCACCACGACAACAGCAGGCAGCAGTGGAACACAGGCCAGCCCTGTGCCTGCACTTAGAGCCATGACCGCCTTCACCGCCTCCATCGGAGAGCCGCATGGCTTGCCACATGCTGTCAACGTTGTCATCCACGGGCCGCGTGGGCACGAAGGCACAGACGTGCTGGTGCAGCCCTGCACTAGGCCTCCGCCGCCTACTCGAAACAACCGTGCACGCAGGAGCTCAGAGCAGGGCAAGTGCACGCCTGACAGCACGGACACACACGACTACTTCCGCTCTCCCGGGCAGCAGTGGGAAGAGCCTGGTCATGCCCACTGGAGGGGGGACGAGTTTCTGGAATGTTCAGCGCAGGTGCGCAGCAGCCCGTGCAGTGACGGTGGGGAGAGAGCAGCGAGTGGCGCAGATACAAACCCACAGTGCCACGAGTCGTCTGAGCCGGTGGGGGATGGAAATCCTGGAAACTTCCGCTACAACCAGCTTCCCCTCCATGTCAATTTCAAAGAGCGGCTGGAGCAGACGGTGGAGCGTTGTGCTCACATAAACGGCGGTCCGCCTCTGTGTGTGAGAGGCAGCTATAACGAACCGCTTACAGGTGACGACCAGTCCCCCAGCTCCTCCACCAGCTTGGAGGGACCGCTGCTGAAGGACTACGCCCACTTCAACGGGCACTTTAACGGGCACTGTGCACCCAGCCCCTCAGACACCAAGAGCCTGAGCAGCGAGGAGGAGCTCCGCCACCCAGATTCGCCCTCTGCTGAACTTCTGCACTACCGGCCAAGAGGCTTCAATGTGGGTGAACTTGTCTGGCCAATTAAGGGTTTCCCTCCCTGGCCTAACAAATTAGTAGGGGAGGAGCACGGCCGCAATCCCAGCATGCAACTCTCTGACCAGGCCAAGGTAAGGCACAGGCAGATTCCATAATGCTAATCTGGTTGCTCTAGGCTTTCCTTACCTGTTAGCTACATTAGCCAAAAACAAAGAACATAGTGTAATTTCAAAACTTTGTTAATGGAAAATTAGAACTTTTTGTGATGTGGCTTGAGGAAGTATGCGCTCTCCTCATGGTCTGTTGGTTTTAAATAGTTGTGAGGGTTCATCTTTTAAAAGAAAGCAGAGAATCCCGGCTTATCCTGCAACTGTTTTCATGAGTGTATGCATTTGGAAACATTGTGGTTTGGCAGGAGGGCCTGTGTCACCTTCCTGTGTTACCTTCTGTGATTGGAGCAGATGTGACTGAGTTAGAGTACGATCTTCCTTTACAATATTTGTAATAATTACAGTGAATCCACCTCGGACTCTTCCTGAAAACACTAACACAGGACCTGGAGGCACTAAACAGAGCTGCCAAGAGGAACAGAAAGTAAGTCTCCTCTCTGTGGTATGTGTCCATTTCTGTGATCATCTCACATTATAACTTGCAAACATACACAGGGTTGCCAGTTCCTTGGGTTCAATCTCTTTGTGCCACCAGCCACTGGGAGTTTGATCAGGTTTACTGACCATGATATAGATGCACAGCTCTGTTGCTGTGCGTGTTTGTTTTTTCTCTAGACCACTGATGGCCAGATGTTGTGGTGTGGATAGTTCTCAGTGCAGCACTGACATTTGCATAATGGCATGGTAGTGAGTTAATCAAATGCAGCAACATTACTGGCCTACAAATGATTTGGCCTACAAAGCCAAAAACAGACCGGCACCCACTAATCTCGAAGCTCTTATCACACCTCGCGTGGCATCACGCTCCCTCCGGTCCTCTAGCACTGCTCCACTGGTCCCACCATCTCTCAGGGTACAAGGAAGGTAAGCATCGAGACTCCTCTCTGTTCTGGCACCGAGGTGGTGGAACAAACTTCCACTAGATGTCCAAACAGCTGAGTCACTGGCAGTCTTCAAACGACGTCAAAAGACTTACTTCTTCATAAAGTACTCAAGTTAGCAGTTACCTAATAAATAAATAAATAAATATTTAAAATAATGAATTGTCTGAGCGCTTGTGTTACCTCCCCAACAGAGTTTATCAAGTCAATAATAAATCAACAATATCAGGATGTATTTTTGATAGAGACTTCAAAGCACTTTGGTAAGTCGCTCTGGATAAAGGCGTCTGCCAAATGCCATAAATGTAAATGTAAATTACTGGGGGATTTGAACTCCACCCTGAACAACTTGCATATTAAAACCTTTATAATTACCATTTGATCTGCAGCGGAGTCAGAGAACGATCTCGTAATGATATTACAATGCTCAATATATGAAATTTCATATCCATGGTTGGTCTGTTTACCCACAGTATCATTCGACTACTTTAGCCCTCGCTCCTATATCTCCGTCTATAGACAGCAAAGCAGCAGCACTTTAGTCTTATAATCCTCCAAATCATCGACTTTAACGATAATACCGCTGTCAGTGCCATTGTGTCCATCATCTCACTTTTGCAGTAATACCATACAACCGCATTGTGTTATAGCTGCATTCTACTGTGGAACATGGAGTCCAGTATTTCTTCATTGGATTCCTCGTTAATATGACGTTGAAAGTTGCTGGAAAATGGTGGGTGAGGAAAGAAGTGTATTTTTTATTTTTTAGAATTAACAGCAAAACCTGACCATTGTCCTTTATGTTTGAAATCATTTCTTCTTTTAAATGCCTTTGGAACTGCGCTAGCAATAACAATGCCCATCAGAGCAGCACACAACCCCTAAGTTCCCACAGGAATAACGGAAATACAACACATGCCGCAAATATTTCAGTAGGTTCACCAACAAAGGAGGTGTGTCTGATAAAGTGGCCAGTAAGAATACACACTGTTTAAAAACACCAACACACATTACTATGTCAGTGTCACTGCCATGCTAAGAAACATATCTGTGTGGTTGCTTTTACAACCCCTGGCGAAAATTATGGAATCGCCACACTTAGAGGAAGTTCACCCAGCCTTTTTACTTTATAGAAAACAAAGAAATCTCAGATATGACACGAAAAAGGTTTTGTTCAAGAGCTTAACATTCTGGCTTTGTGAAACATACAGCAAAAAAATGACATCAGTGACATTTTTTGTATTAATGGCATGTCATTTTCCAAATCAAGTAGAGGAAAAAAGTTTGGAATCACTCAATGTTGAGGAAAATATTATGGAATCATCAACAAAAAACCACAATTAGTACTTTGTTGCTCCTCCTCTGGCTTTTCTGACAGCCTGAATTCTTTGAGGCAGAGACTTCACTAATGANTTCTCCAATAGCAGTCACAGATCAGCTTTGCAGGATGGAGCCTTATTATGGACCAGTTTTTTTAATATCCACCATAAGTTTTCAATTGGATTGAGATCCGGACTGTTTGCTGGCCATGTCATTGAGTTAATAACAATAAATTGTTATTTATTTTTATTTCTGTACAGTATCACTTCAAACAGAGAAGAAAAGAAGAGAACATATATTGATGTTGCAACACTACAAAAACAGCAATAATCATTAGGGTGTGAATACTTTCTAAGTCATGTGGGGTGTAGGCTAATTTATCAGGCTTTTAATTGTTATTTAGAGCTGAATTATTAAAACAATGTCAATGTTTTTGTTAAGTAAATGGGCTTTTCTGTACCAGTGGTTTGAAGGTTAAGCTGACCAAGCACTACTATGCTCACTGTGTATACAGTACTGTGCAAAAGTCTTGGCACCCATTTTTTAGTACAGACTTTGTTCTAGATGTTTATTTTCTGACTTCTACATTATTGATTCAGTACAAAAACATTTTAGATTCCAAACATTAGTTTTCCAGCACAAAATGAAATGCTACAGTAAAATGTTTGTGTGTCAGTAAAGAAAGCAGCAGATTCCATAAGAGACACTTTTCAGATAAAAACATAACAGAGGCTGCTGGGTTTACTGCTCTTTATAGTATTTTTTAATGTAGAAACATTTTTTGAAGGCATCTTTGCACTTTGCCTATGAGTACATACTACTCATTTTTGATCCAGTGCTAACTGATCCTCTACTCACAGTTTCTGGGTTTGGCATCATCCAGTCCCTCATCATTCTCTGGGTCAATGTCCTCAGCCTGAGTGATCCAATCCAGGTAGCCCTTAAGATCTTCTTCAAGTTGTTGCTTTTCTCGTAATTTCTGGAAATCTCCTCGTGCCTTTGCCTTTTCACGCTCCTTAGAGAACTCTCTGAGTCACAACAAGGGAAATACAAACAAATAAATGTAAAGGGAGAAGGAAAAAGAGAGAAACATCTGAATGTCTTTGATACTACAGACGCAAAAAAGTGACAAATATTTGAATACAAGAAATATTAGAATTTTAAAAGCAAATGAATTCTTAATAATGAAAATGAAAAATAATTGATTTAACTGAACATTGAACTATATTAGGTTGAAAACCACACATCTGTATTTATTTAGTTTGAATTACATTTTGCCAGTGTTCAGTGATTCTTATTTTAAAATTCATGGTTTCAAAAAATCAAGTATCTATATTAAATTTTCAGTGTTCTCAAATTCAGATTCAATAATTCAGTTTTCAGATATTCAAAAAAAAAGTATATATATATATATATATATATATATATACACTCCTGAACAAAATCTTAAGACCAGAATATTACAAGTATTCACATTTCGCACTGGTGGATCGTAAGCAGGTTGTAAGAACTTCTTCAAAATGTCAAAAGAAGAAACAAGAGCAAGAGACAAAAAATAGAGAGTAGGCAATTTA
>CM074946.1:29173904-29185451 GCA_037577455.1 Pangasius macronema
TGCAGAAGATAGGGATAGGTGGAGAGTGATGATTCGCTGTGGAGACCCCTGAAGGGAAAAGCCAAAAGAAGAAGACACAAGAAGAAGAAAAACATATTTTTATCTTCATCTCGCAAGTACAGTGTGAAATATTTGGCAGAAAATCCGGTTTAAGTGTTTCTTACAGTACTGATCAGTCTCACTGAAACACATTTCAGCTGCAGTGTAAGAATGAAGACGTGATTTAGTAACGGTTTCTCTCTCAGGTTATGAACAGACGACTCATGGAGGGAATGCTGAGTAACTCTGCACTCATCCAATCATGGAAGTCTGCCTCAAACTGACCGGGCTTCTTCTAGGCATGCTGCTTTCCGATTGGCTGACAGCCGTCCTGTCCCGGGATTTTACTCTGGCAGACATCGTTCAGCTCCATCTGTCAGGTGCCAGGAAACAATAAGATTTGTTTAGGGGGAAAAAAAGGAATTTTTTTAATTTAAAGTATTAGAGTAATTTCAACATTTATAGAGAGGTGGAGAAACACAAAATTCATCTAGATGCCTGGAGTACAAATGAGAAATCGATTAGACCTGCTGGTTTAATATTTTTATTCTCAGGTCAGAAATAATGTGATTAATCTCAGTAAAATAAATCTGATCACTAAGTTCATTTAGTATCATGTATATATTTATTTAGTATTATTTAGTATATGTTATTTTTGCTTTTATTAACATATAAATGTTTTTGTTTTGTTTTTGAGGGTTAAGGGTTCATTGTTTCCAGAGAAGCAGTGGACATCTTTAGTGATGTGCAGTTTAATTTTATAAATATAAAAACTATTTTTTTGCTGTATTTGATACACTTACAATAAATGTATGTGTTGCATAAGTTTACATGCTATTAATTAGATTTCCAGACCTGTAGCTGGTGTAAGCATACTCCTCCCTTTAGTAATTAATTCTGTTTAGAGAATTTAAACATTTTAAAAATACGAATGTTGTGTTTTATTGAAAAGGTGCACGGGCTGCGTCGTTAAACGAGACCTCTGTATTTCTAGCTACTCCACACCCTGGAGGGTTTAAGTGCTTCACATGCGAAGATGCTGAAGATAACTACTCCTGCAACCGCTGGGCTCCGGACAAATACTGCCCTAAAGGCACACACACACACACACACGCACACACACGCACACGTATGTGCACGACTGTATTCCATATTTCATTATAGTATGAATTTGTGATTGTGTTTGGGGTTTGGATTTGAAAGTATTAAAAACAAATGGTATAGTCCCTCAATACAGCCACGTACTGTCCTGAAGACATACACTGATTGTGTTTATGCCATTAAGACAAAAATAAATAATTTTTACCATCACATTTAGTGTATTAGATTAGATTTCTTTCACTCCTGCAAGTAACAGAAAGGGTTCACATAGTTTGCATTTTAGTTATCAGATTATTGATAGTATATTAATACTGAAGCAGAATGATGAACGTTCTCATCTCTCTTTTTTGAACCTTTCTGACCATTGAACACCTTTTAGATCATCTTTTTCTATATTTTATTTTTATATTTTCTTCTTGTTAATCATTGTATTGCTATAAGGGGCATTCACATGGGGCAGTCGTGGCCTAATGGTCTGAGAGTCGGACTTGTAACCCGAAGGTGAACCTGAAGGTGGTGGGTTCGNCTCTGCCACCCTCAATACCACGACTGAGGTGAGACCCTTGAGCAAGGCACCGATCCCCCAACTGCTCCCTGGGCACCACAGCTAAAATGGCTGCCCACTGCTCCGGGTGTGTGTTCACGGGTGTGTGTGTGTGTGCACTTGGATGGGTTAGATGCAGAGCACAAATTCCGAGTATGGGTCACCACACTTGGCCACAAGTCACTTCACTTCACTTCACTTTTAGACAGAACGGTTTCTTTAAGGGTTCTTTGCTTCATGTGAGCACTCACTAATGGTGAAACACTGAGCTGGAAACCTTTAACCTTTTTTTATTTCCCTAAGAGTGCACATTTCCTGATAAGTGGTACATGGTACACAGGGCTACATTTTCTTTTTTCCATTCATCCATACAGGGGATGAAAACTTTTACACTCAATACTAAGCATCAGAAATATCTGATGAACTGATCGATGAATATGATACAGTTTTCATGATACAACGATTCACAGAAATGTGTGTTCAAACATATGTCTCATACCAAATGATAAAAAAACTCTGTATAGAAGCATGATTCACACATAATACTGATATTTTATCATTTGTAATTACAGTTGTAATTACACATAGGTTTATGAATGACGTCTGTTGTTTTTGTGATCCTGTAAAGACACGAGATTCTGTTACACACGTCACTGGATGAATGCCGATGGCGAAAGTGTGTCCGTCACGAAGCGCTGTGTGTCTCGGGACGAGTGTGTGTCCGCAGGCTGCATGCAGCACGGAGTGCACTTGGTATAATCCATTCACCTGCTGACAGACTTCCACTGGTTCACAATCATACAGCCATACATCATTACGCTCTGCTGTAGAATCAAATGTATTTTTGATTTCTGGTTCAAAAAAAGTACGTGTGGTTGTACTTCATATAAGGCATTTTTCTAGTTTAAAATTTTAATTAAGACACTAGGAAGGATTAAGTGTTCAGACAATGCCAGTAAACAGCAATAATGTTACTCCTGGGATACGTTTTTCTAAAAGCTTTTCTTTAAGGAAACTGTATCTCTGCTACAGAGATTGAAAAATATATCTCTAACTCAGATTCATAGTTTGAAGTAATAAAAAAGCAAGTGTGTTTATGTTTAGTGTAAAACTAAAACCAGGATTAAAAGGTGGTTTAAATACAATCCTGCGTATTTTTAACATCTTTTTAACTTACTGCTGTTTAAACTCTGCAGGTCTGCACTTCCTGTTGTGAAGGAAACATCTGTAACCTGCCGGTACCATGGAACAAGACGGCCGCCATCTTCTCTACAATCTCCCCATTAAACCGAGTGATCAGAGTGTCTCCTGGGACCATCACCTCTCTCAGCATCAGCATCCTCTTCTTCATGCTTAATAACTTCGATTAGCGGTGCACTTATCAGTGAGACGTTCGAGCTGTTTCAAGTTCAAATTCTGAAACTATGTTTATTCCTATTTTCTTGCAGGTATTACTGTAAAATTATTTTATTTTTCTTACTTGTATAGCAGTGCCAACATATGTCAAGATTCTGAGATCTGTCACAGTGTCAATAAAGTTCTGCTGCCTGAATATACGGAAATGGGATTCTATACATGCCATTGTGTAGATATCCTCAGTGTTCTGAGGTTTTCTGATGTTTACCACATAAATGTTAGTGTTGTATGAATTGTATGAAGATCTGGCCACACTGCAGAAATTTTCAGAAACGATTTTGGGTTAGATGTTTACATTACTGTTTAGCTACATTATAGCCTCAAAACCTCACTGTAAAAATAAAACAAATGCAAACTTGGCTGTAGCAGTCAGATGAAACCAAGAAGATGTCAAGAAAATCCTACAGAATGTGGCTGGTCAATCCCGAGCACAGGCACATGCTGCATTACTAATACATGCACACTTGTACAACCTGTTTGTTTGTTTGTTTGTTTTCCTAAAATATTTCCATGTGTGTTTTTGCTTGAATTTGTTGGTTGCTATATCATATTAAAGGTGAAAAAAGATGTTGGACCACCAAAACCAGCTATTCTAACAAGGGTGCGTAGACCGTTTTTATCCACTCCAGGTATACTGCAGTAGATAAAATAGGTGTAGTGTAGTGTAGTGTGATGTGATGTGGTGTGGTGTAGTGTATAAAATTCTGATGGTAAAGTGTACTATAGTAGGTACACTAGTATAGTGTCATAGATAAATGGGTACAATATGATATAGTACAGTATAATAGATACAATGGTTATAGCACAGTAAAGTACAATACAGTATAGCCAATAGAATAGATATACTGTAATTCCATCCAAGCTTATGCACTGCGTGTGGACTTTAACTGATGAAATGGAAATGAGAGCGTCAGTCCTCAGAAGGGTAAAACTTGAGGTATATAGCACAGTACAATGTAGCAGATAAAAATGGTACGTTTCCATGCAAGCTCCTACACTGCAGGCCTAGTGTAACTGGTTTTGCCCACTGAAATGTTTAAATTTCTGTGTCCCAAACCTGTATATGTTAGATTATAGCATAGTATAATATAGTTTAATATAAGCATAGTACAGTATGATTTAGTGTGCTGTAGTGTAGTATAGTATAGTGTAGAGGAATGTGTAAAGGACATTAGACACTGGATGCTTATTAACTTCCTTTTACTTAATTCTGACAAGACAGAAGTTCTTCTACTAGGACCACATGCAGCTAGAAGTAAGCTTTCTGATTACATAATAACTCTGGATGGCTTTTCTGTTTCATCATGTCCAGCAGTTAAAGACCTTGGTGTGATTATCGACTCTAGTCTTTCTTTTGAAGCTCATGTAGATAATATCATCAGATAGGATCGCGTTCTTTCATCTCAGAAATATTGCTAAGATATGAAATATGTCACATGATGCAGAAAAATTAGTTCATGCTTTTGTTACCTCTAGGTTGGATTATTGTAATGCCTTACTGTCTGGATGCTCCAGTAGATGCATAAACAAGCTCCAGTTAGTCCAGAATGCAGCAGCGAGAGTCCTTTACTAAAACCAGAAGATATGACCACTTCACCCTTATCTTAAATTTCATTGATCATAAAATACTACTATTGACATATAAAGCACTCGCGCCTCAGTACCTGAGTGAACTTTTGGTCTTTTATGTTCTGCCACACCTATTTTGATCAAAAGGTGCAGGCTATTTGTTGGTACCTCGAATAGTGAAGGCTGCAGCTGGGGGTAGAGCTTTCTCTTACAAAGCCCCACAGTTATGGATCAGCTTTTCACTTAGTGTTCAAGGCTCAGTGTTTAAGTCTAGGCTGAAAACATATTTCTTTAGTCAGGTTTTTGTGAATAGTTTTTTTCTTAGGTAAAGGAGTAGGTCTGGAGGGTTCACAGGCACAGTGTGTTGTGGTGAACTGGGATGTTTGGATGCTGTTGCCCCCCCACTCTCATGCGTTCACTCAGGTTTGTTGACGGCTTTGTTTGTGGCTGGCCGCTTTATACCCCAGGACGCCCTCATGTCTGCGTTACCATCTGGCTCTCCTTTTAGTTATGCTGTCATAGCTAGTCTTGCCAGAGTCCCTGCTTGCACTCTGCATACAATGTACATTGTCCTTAACTATTATTGGACAAAACGCATACCTAACAATCTCCCCCGCTCTCTCCCCTCTCTCTCTCTCTCTCTCTCTGTTTCTCTCTGTCTCTGTCTCTCTCTCTCTCTCTGTCAAGTTAAACATGCTACTCCTGAGATACCCGGACCTGCCTGATCCATCCTGATGCCCTACTTCTGGTTAGAGTTCTCATCGTTTGGAGATCACTCGCTGCTGCTGGGGGTGGACGGCCTGAAGATTGTGATTGCTGGAGATGGTGCCGCCTGGGGGAGATGGCTTTGGACTGCGGTTTATACAGGCAGGTATAGTGTGATGGCTTGGGACTGCGATTGCCACAAGCAGTTTTGCACTCAGGTCTTCATCAGTAGACAGTGGATAGGGTCAACAAAACAGGCTTCATGTGAAAACTGTCATGAATATACTGGTTGCACAATTGCACTATTTGTCCATGTAGTAAACAGTAATAGAAGGGATCTATTTATAATCGCACTATCCGTTGTCACCCAGATGAGGATGAGTTCCCTTTTGAGTCTGGATCCTTTCAAGGTTCCTCTCCTCTAACCCTAAACCCTAACCCCTAACCCTAACCCTGACTAGGGTTAAGTAAGTGCACGCCTGTGATACTCTTGACCACTTTAACGCACCATGTAAATTTGTGGTATGGTATGGTATGGTATGGTATGGTATGGTATGGTATGGTATGGTGTGGTATGGTATGGTATGGTATGGTATGGTGTGGTGTGGTGTGGTGTGGTGTGGTGTGGTACGGTGCGGTGCGGTGTGGTGTGGTATGGTGTGGTATGGTATGGTATGGTATGGTATGGTGTGATATAATATAGTCTACTACAGTATAGCAGATAAAAAAATTATATTTCCATCCAAGCTGCACGAGTAGTTTAACTAGCCTCAACCATTAAAATGTTAACATTTTTGAATCCCAAACCTCTGTATTTTTTTGAGAGCAATATATTGGAAATGAGAGCATTGGATCTCAGCTCTAGAGAGTGATAGTGCAAAACTAAGTGCACTCCTGTGTTCGTCTTGACCACCTTAACGCACAGTGTGAATTTCGCGATGATCTGAGAATGTCATTTTTTTGCCCAGAAAAATGATAAGGCTAACCCCTTACCGTTTTTTGGGTGAAAAATTCATAGTACTCTGATTTTCACCAGTTTCACAAAGTGTGTTAGGGAGGTCAACACTAACACAGGAGTGCAATTAGTTTTGTTTTAATGTGCTCCAGAACTGAAGAATAGTACAGTATAGTACAGTGTAGTGTAGTGTAGTGTAGTGTAGTGTAGTATTGTGTAATATAGTATACTACAATATAGCAGATAAAAATCTTGTATTTCCATCCAAGCTGCTGCACATGTAGTTTAACTAGTATCGACCATTAAAATCTTTAAATTTGTGGATCCCAAACCTGTATATTTTATGCAATATATTGGAAATGAGAGTATCAGATCTCAGCTCTAGGGAGTTAAGGGGGTAGGGCCTTTGTGTTTTTAGGGTGAAAATTTCTCTGATTTTCACCAAATTCACACCATGCGTTAAAGTGCTCAAGACTAACACAGTAGTGCATTCAGTTTTGTTTTAAACCTGCTACAGTATAGTATGCTGCACGTGTAGTTATACTAGTATTGACCATAAAAATTTAAAAAATTTTGGGTCCCAAACCTCTATATTTTATTTCCTGCAGTATATTGGAAATGAGAGCATCGGACCTCAGCTTTTGAGAGCGAAAGTGCAAAAGTAAGTGCACTGTTGTGTTAGTCTTGATCACCTAAAACCACGTTGTGAATTTGGTGAAGATCTGAGCACATAGAATTTTTTGCCCAAAAAAATGGTAAGGGGTTAGCCTTTGTGTTTTCTGGGGTGAAAACTTCAGCGTTCTCTGATTTTCACCAAATTCACACTGTGTGTTAAGGGGATCAAGACTAACACAGGCTTGCACTCAGTTTTGTTTTTAACGTGCTCCAGAACTGAGCTATAGTATAGTATAGTATAGTATACGTGTAGTTTAACTAGCCTCGACCATTTAATTAAAATGTTTAAATTTGTGGATCCCAAACCTGTATATTTTATTTACTACAATACATTGGAAATGACAGCATCTCGGATCTCAGATTTAGAGAGTGATGGTACAAAACTAAGTGCACTCCTGTGTTAGCCTTGACCACCTTAACGCACAGTGTCAATTTGGTGAAGATCTGAGAACTTCACTTTTTTTTCCCCAAAAATAAAACGGCCTTTGTGTTTTTTGGGAGGTGAAAAATTCACCGTTCTCTGATTTTCAACAAATTCACAAAGGGTGTTAGGGAGGTCAAGACTATCACGGGAGTGCACTTAGTTTTGTTTTTAATGTGCTCCAGAACTGAGGAATAGTATGGTATTGTATAGTATAGTGTAGTGTAGTGTACTACAATGCTGTTCTTCTTTTTCTTCTTCCTCAGGCTGCTCCTGTGAGGTCGCCACAGCAGATCATTGGTCTGCATGTTTGATTTGGCACAGTTTTTATGCCAGATGCCCTTCCTGATGCAACGCTCCCCAGTTTCATGCTGGCTTGGGACTGGCACTGGGAGTGCATTGTCTTGTGCAACCCCAGTCGCTGGGGTCGGTTCCCTGGCCAGGAATCAAACCCAGGCTACAGTAATGAGAGCACGAGGCCTCCAGGGACCCTATAGTCTACGACAATATAGCAGATTTAAAAAAAAAAAAAAGTTATATTTCCATCCACGTTGCTGAACTGCACGTGTAGTTTAACTAGTTTTGACCATTGAAATGTTTGTGGATCCCAAACCTGTATATTTTATTAAGTGCAGTATATTGGAAATTAGAGCATTGGATCTCAGCCCTAGAGAGTGATGGTGCAAAAGTAAGTGCACTCCTGTGTTGGTCTTGACCACCTTAACCTTGGGTGTGAATTTGGCAAAGATCTGAGAATGTCAAATTTTAGCCTTTGTGTTTTTAGGGTGAAAATTTCAGCGTTCGCTGATTTTCACCAAATTCACAAAGTGTGTTAGGGAGGTCAACACTAACACAGGAGTGCAATTAGTTTTGTTTTAACATGCTTCAGAACTGAGGAATAGTATAGTATAGTATAGTATAGTACAAGCATGTGTGCTGTAGTGTAGTATATTGTATACTGTAGTAGATAAACAGGTGCAATACACTACGGTATAGTAGATAATGTTGTTATGGTGTAGAGTAATATAGTACAATATAGCAGAGATAACTTTTCTCTCTCTATCCAATGTTAAAATGTGTGCACTCCAAGCCCATATATTTTGCTGAGTGTAATATATTGGGGATTAGTGTTAGTTTTGCCCTATCAATCATGCTCCAGCGTGGAGATCTAAGTGCACTCCTGTGTTAGTCATGAGCTCCCCACAGGAGTGCACTCTACTTATTACGCTTCAGAGGTGAGATCTGAGCGCTTTAATATGTTTTAACTGTCCATGTATAGAGTGGGAACAAACGTATATTACAGGAACCGCCAGACAGAACAAACTCATCAGAGCAATATTTCCATTCATACTTTATTCATGCTTTAATGAATTTTACCCCATACACAGCTTAGATAAATACACTTCAAATACAAATACAAAAAAAAAAAAATACATAAATGTTTTTTAGTGTTGAAGCAAACAGTGGATGTAGGGTTTTGTGATCTTTTGGTCACAAAAATATTTAGCAAAAAAAAAATAAATCCTTGAAATCATGTGTCTTCTGCAGAAATCACGGAGTTGATCCAGAATCAGGTTTTGGCATTTGTAGTTATTTTATTGAATATTATACGAACGAGGTGGGGACTGAACTTAGCGTCAACTCCACACTGTTAATCCTTTCTTAGGTAAACTTGTGGAGCGTCTTGTTTGACATTTGGGAGAAAATTACATCAGGTTCCGATACCGTATCAGTTGCGTCAATAAAATGATACAAAAAAAAATTATGGAAAAAGTTTCTGAAATCACGTACAACTGTGCAATTTTGCATTAATCTGATTTCCTAATAAACGGATCGCTGCTGTTAAACTTGTTTAAGGTACAACACTTCTAAAGGCACTTTGAACCCCACATGCAAAACTTGCAGCCTCGTCGCCCCCTAGTGGCCATCCTCAATCCTACATTAAAACATCGAGTGAAGGAAATATATATATAAAAAAAATACACTGTTACACAAACGATACACACAGCAGTCCTGCTGATATACTCGAATAATAAAAACATTAGAGAGATACAAACTAGCTGGATAATAGTCTCTTTTTTTCTTTTTTTCAGGATGAGTGGAAACATCTGTTCAGAGTGGAATGGATCCAGTCGTCAATGCAGCTTCTTTACATAAACCCAGAGCTGGAAAGAGAAATACTGACATGTCAGAAGGTTTGTAAATAGTAACGTCATCTCTCAGTGCAGGTTTATCCACTTTTAAACAAATAACAGCAAATGGTGCATGCATGAGACACTAAATATTTGACCTGCTTTATACTACTTTTAGAAATTTCCTCCACTGCAACTCTTCCATTTTCCTTACAGTTTCTTCATCATCACGTACTAAGGGCGAGGGAGTGTGTGTAACACTGCAGCCCTTGGTTTGCTCATCTGGAGCTACTTTTCAATAGAGAGGCTTTGTAAGCAAGAGGGGAAAAAATCTAACTAATGAAGGAGGCTCATTGTCACAGAAAGCCACGAATTGTTTTAAAGACTAACATTTTTTCTTATACTAAAAAAGGAGATAAAGACACAGAAGAGGCTGCACAAAATTCCTAATTATTAGATGCAAATTAGAATAAGAAGGCTTTAATATATTTTACATATCTGAAAATATCTTAAATTTGTGCCCAGTTTATATCTCTAGTTCACATCATTAGGCTCACCATTAGCTGAGAAATTATAACAGCTAACAGAGTGTGAGTTACAGACGTTGTTAGGTGAGCGTGCTGCTTACTTCTTGCGATCTTTGTCCTTCTTGAGGTTGGAGTTGGAGCTGAACGACTGGCCCTGCAGGAGCTCGGCCGCGGCTTTCTTTTTACTGAAGGAGTTCATCTCGTCCTCCAGAGCCTTCCTCTTGAGTAGGTCGAACGAGAAGAGCAGTCGCACGTCTGCGAAGTCGACGAGCTTGAACGGGACCTCGATGTGTGTGTGTGACACACGCACACTTCGTCATGATCTCTTTCTTTGTGGCATGTTTGGAATTTGGTTTAGTCTCCATTTTCAGGAAAAAGCAACAAAAAGATCTGAGTATTACTTCAGGAGGCAAAATGCTTAAAGAGGCTCAAGTCAAACTGAACATTTGTCTTAAAAACACTTTCAGACTGCATGACTGTGGAGGAAAACGGAAGAGCTTAACGTATTACTCCATACCGTTTACATCAGTAAGAATATAGATGGAGATCTCTCTGCTTTAATCTCCCACACTGCTCCTTTAATCTGCGCCATCTGTGTCATCTCTCTGTGTGTGTGTGTGTGTGTGTGTGTGTGTGTGTGTGTGTGTAGTTGAGTACTTCCTCTCATTCACTCCTTCACAGTGTGTGTTTAATCTGTGTTTCAGGATGGATACCTCTCTCTCGGCCTCCTTCAGTTCTGTCTCTTTCTCTTTAACACGCAAGACAAACATCTGCCTCATCTCCTCCTCTCTCCGCTGCAGCTCCAGCAGGAACTCCTGACGCTTCGCCTCGTACGTCTCCTGCAAGCTGAGCAGAGACACAAGTTACTGCGCATCATCCAATCTGTCTAACAAGAGCCGTCTACAAGCGGAACCTTGGGCAGCTTCGACAAATAACTTGTTTGGTTTTGCTGTCATTAATTCGAACAGATAAAAACGGATAAATAGTGACATGTTCATTAGTAAAATTGTATTTGTTTAAAACTGTAAATTGACTATAAAATGTAATTGTTGGGGAAAAAAAGAGGAGGACGTGGTGTTATTGGAAAATAAACCCAACATACACTCCAGTGAAGCACACACCGATGGTACAAACCCAGAGGACACACAGCTGTTTGTTTCTACCTGACTGGCTTGCTGTCGGCGTCCGTGTCCTTGAAGCCCATCTCCTCCAGTTTGCAGCGTCTGTAGAGCTCGTAGTGGCGCGTGTGCGTCTGCTCCCGCAGGTCCTCCATGTTCACGCAGATCAGCATCTCACGCAGCTTCACAAAGTCACAGTGGTTCTCGTTCTCCACTGAAACACACGCCAACAACTGTGCTTCAGCAACAATGTGGGACAGCATGGAAAACACACACACAGACACACACACACACACACACACACACACACACACACACACACACACACACACACACACACACACA
>CM074946.1:29185551-29188051 GCA_037577455.1 Pangasius macronema
CCAAAGAGAACCTCAACATCTTCAGCTCTGCTACCTCTAGCTCTGACTCCTGCCTCTTCCTCAGTGACACTGTAAATTATGTAGAGTTACAATTATTCATAGCCAGAAAATTCATTTGTGTTGCGTATCAGAGAAACTGAGCCAAGCACAAGGAGGTTAATGTCAGGGAAAAAATCACTGAAAGCACTGTTTTAATTTAATTTTAGTAAAATTTTCAACCTGCCAAGGTTGAAAGCACTGCACAAGGACGCCGTCTTTACCTGCATTGTCTGTTTTTCCATTAGGTTTCATTCATTATTGCTGAATACGCAGCGTCTGTGTTTGCTCTGCGTCTCAGCCTGCGTCCATCTGTCTCTTTCAATCTGTCTGCTCGTCAAACATCTGAGATGATCTGAGAGACGCACGAGAGTCATTTGTGCTCGTAAAACGCTATTTGTAATAATTACACATCTTTGTCTGTCTCTCAGTCTGGGTCTCGGACTCAGAGCGTCTCTTCTGTCTGTGTAATACTGAAAAACAACAACATTACAATCCAGCAGGAAAATACTATAATGGTTTCCATCATGGAATGGGAATTGGTTTGATGGTTTCCACCACCAGAACCCAATAGGGCCACTTTCATGAGTAGATGGTTATCATCAGAATAAAATACGATTAGCCACGAGGAAGCATTAGAAACAATACGATCCATTAAACTACCATTACAGACAAGCAGAAATCCATTACAACTACTCATTAGAGAGTCCTAGTGTGTTGTAATGGGCTTTTATCGTGAGCTAGTGGGCTAAAAACCGGACGTCAGTGAAATCAATTGTTTGTTTTAACATGCTGAGATAAAACGCAACCTCACACGTATGCAGTCAGACGCAGAAAAGGAAGTTAATTTAGCTAGATGTTTTAAAATCCGCGAACAGTACTCTAGCTAATTCGCCAGTTTGGAATCCAACCTCAGGTAAGCCGATAAATTAGCAATTAAATTAGTTTACACGATGTTAGCCAACTTGCTAGCAAATCCGGCTTCACAACACTAAGTAAAATGGTTAGCGAATGTTGCTGGTTTAACGTTTAAGGCTATTTCATTCAGCAAACAGTAGTCTAGCTAGTTCGCTAGTTTGGGATCCAGCCTCAGGTACGCTGCTAAACTAGCAACTGATTGTCACACAATTAATTTACACAATGTTAGCTAACTTACTAGCAAACTACACGCATTGAATGAGAGATGTTGTCAATTTATTAGACGGAGTCAATCGAACAATAAAATTCTGATCGATACAATTGATTAGATGCGAGTTCAATGGACAGGGATTCCTCCACTGCTAGTCAAAGCTAATAAGATAGCGCTCGATCGTTACACAGTTTAAACAGTGTCGGCTAACTTGCTAGTTATTTTAAGGCTAGCTATGTTATTCAGCAGAAAGTAGTCTAGCTAATTTGCTAAATTAGCAAGTGATTAAAAAAAAGTCTTTTTGTGAATGAAATTAAATATTCAATCCCAGGTTTGTGTTATTAGCATAATCATTTTCTTCACAGTGTTGCTAAAACAGGCGCAATGTCATGCTAACAGCAGTCTCGCTCCCTCTCACTCTCTCTCTCGCTTAACCTCGGCTAGAGTTTCTGCCTCAAATCATTTTGCTAATCTTCTCTGCTGTGGTTATAGTGGCTTTCTTACATCTGCTGTTTTTTTTTGTTTTTTTTTTATTTCACTACAGACCCCAAAGGGCACTGTGGCTTCCCGAGTCATATGGAACAGCTTAGGATGAAGTCCATAGGTTTAGACTCCGCTTAGCGTACCATCAAAAGCTCCTCCAAACCCGCACTGTTTAGCTTTCCGTTCACTTTGCGTTGCGGGCCTTTTGCAGTCGTGATGACATCCTTTTTAGGTCTGGTTTTCGTTGTCCCTACACAAAGGTCGACGAGCTTGTGCTCCGCAAATATTTTTCACTTGTATTTTTGACCAGTAGAACTGTGTCGTGACAGGTTTGGGGGATTTCTTTGCCAGCATTGACTGAGTCACGCGTAGATGGAAAAACAAAAATCTACCGTTAACAGGCAGCTGATTCTGGCCTGGCAGACGCTTTTAATAGACAGATTTTTAGAAACGGTCTGCATTCGTTGGTATAGCGAAGGAGACGTTTATGTATCATTTATGGAAGGAGTCTCCAGTGTCAGAGATAAAGCTGTAACCTTAAGCTTTCAGGACAAGAGTTTACACTTCATGGTTTCTCGGTAGCATTAACATTAACATAAAAATTGTAATCGCTATGATGTATATAATAGGAATAGAACCTTTTGAGATGTGCTGTTATAGGAAAATAAACTTTTATTCTTTACCTGATAATTTATTAATGATAAATAGCTAATTAGCTGCTGTACTTCCAGTGACGGCTCCTTGTTGCTGTTATAGCTAGCTGTTTAGTTTAATTAAAGATAACGCTAGTTAACTAGTTATAACAAACAGTTTCTCCTATATTTAAGGCTGAACAAATTACAGCAGTTTTTC
>CM074946.1:29193051-29198815 GCA_037577455.1 Pangasius macronema
AGATTCAATGATTCAAACACTGACTCACTGAACAAAACAGGAACGAATCTTTGGCGTGGACAAACGATTCACTGATTCAGACACTGACTCACTGAATCAGTAATATCTGCTTTTGAACACTCTGTTTAATAATTCAGCCTCAAGTCTCTCTGAGTCTTTAAGTGGCCACTTCATGTGGAGTGGGATGGAAACGATAGTGTCTGACACTGGATTTACACACACACACACACACACACACACACACACACACACACACACACACACACACACACACACACAGCATACCTTGCACCACACCCCAGGGGTACTGTCGCGCTTTCACCATCTTATTCCCAATCTTCACCTCCTCTGTGCTTCCCACCACGGCAAACGGCAGGTGGCCCTGGAAACCACACACAAATTGTGATATTATGCCATGCACGATATCCTGCCATTGTTAAATACATCACAGACTACACTCTGGGCAAATCTTTAGGCTAGGGTCTGTACTTAAAGGTCACGTTCTATTCTTGCTGTAATGAGATCGGTAATAAACTGTCAGTCCATCCATCTGAATCCGTTTGTCAGAGTTGTGCGTACTCACGTTCATGGCGCTGTTGATCTTGGAGACGGTCTCGTCGTCGGTGGGGAACTGATAGATCTGCACTCCGTTGCTCACCAGCTCACTCATGATCTTAATCTTAAACTTGTGCAGCTCACTCTTAGAGATGGTGTCCGCCTTGGCGATGACTGGGATTATATTCACCTTTAAAAACAAGGAAAATACACGACATGAGGCTTAGAGCCACGGCTGTCTAATGGGACGTGGCCACTCTGCACGGCGCGGTGAAATTCAGCTCATCAAGCAACAGCAAAAGTTCAGCAAGCTCAAATCGATGCAAATGCTCTAATTTAGCTGCTGCACTGAACTTAGCCAAACAGTGAGGGTACGCTGGTGTTCGAAATGACCGATAACGCAAAGAAGAGTGGCAAATCTAGCCATTTTTACTGTATTATTTGAAATAATATCTGAAGCCCATTAGGTTATTTCCTTAGCTTACTAAAACAGTTACAGTTTATTATTACTTCAATTTAAAACTGTTCGATAATGCTTACTTGATTTCCATGAAATTGTGTCACATTCCACCAATAACAGCTTATTATTTTTCAATACCAATGTCACCAGACCTCACATACATAACATGCTTGAAACACCAAAGTGAAGTGAAGTCAAGTGACTTTGTGGCCAAGTGTGGTGACCCATACTCGGAATTTGTGCTCTGCATTTAACCCATCCAAGTGCACACACNCAAGGGTCTCACCTCAGTCGTGGTATTGAGGGTGGCAGAGAGCGCTGGTCATTCACTCCCCCACCTACAATCCCTTCGGGTTCACCTTTGGGTTACATGTTCAACTCTCAGACCATTAGGCCATGACTGCCCCCAACTGTCAAGAGCGGGACTCAGAAGAGTCACTACAAACCCAAAACAGTCACTACAAACCCTAGCTAAACTACGAGAAAGCCATTGGAAGATTGGGACTGTAATACATCCAGTGGCCTCCTCATCTGACAGGATTACTGCTGTTATCAAAGTGAAGAGGAAAGGTCGCCAAGTATTGGGGGGGGGACAACAACAACAAGAACATTGACACAAATAACTCATTTTCATGGTTCACCTGCTCTTCCTAAAAATGCTTTGGAAGTTTTTATAAGAGGTCGAGTGATTTTGCAGGACAGTCAAAGTGCTTCAGAACATGGACACGAAGCACAGAAGGCTCTCTCAGAGTCTAACCCACGAGTCGCCATCCACTTTTACGCCAAATTACATTCATCCAAGTGAACAAACTATCGAAACTGTAGAATACTGATGTGTGTTCATCCATCACGAGAGTTCAGTCAGCAGGTTTTACATCACCCAGACCACAACTGTTCACACACACACAAGACAAAACAAAAAAAAGGCATCCACTTGAGTGGCTCAGAAAGCCGTGAACCACGATACCAACACTACTTCAGTCCTGCTGCCTGGATTTCTGAGGAGGAAACACCCACTGAGTGCCAGCCATGAAACCAGACACACACACACACACACACATATACCCAGAATACATCAAGTCAAATCTCCACAAACGCCACACAGACAAATTATATAAACCACACACACACACACACACCCAATAGCCTCATACAAGATCGTATACAGGGCAGCTGAAGAATAAATCCTACAGATGGGGAAAAATGTTAGAAATGTGAAGCCCTCCCTCGTCCTTTTATCCTCACACAGCCACAGACACTTCCCAGAACGGCAGAAAACTACAGAACTGAAAGTGCAGCATTTCTCACAACATATTTTTATTCGCCGACGTGTACGAAGGCAGCCTCAGCATTTTCCCACTTCTGCAACATTGTTACTTGAGAATTCGAGGAACGGGATTTTTTTTTTTACACAATTTTACACAAATTACCCTACATGTAGCTGAGTACATTTTGTGCAGGAGTTACGAGGATAAAAAGGCATGTCTTCCTAAATAAAGTACTGTGCAGAATAGCAAAGAGAGTCTGAATTTAGATCTGGGCGGGGATTTAGATCCCTAATTAGCAATCCAAAGGTGACAGTGGCGAGGAAAAACTCCCTGAGACGACGTGAGGAAGAAACCTTGAGACTCAAAAGGGTACGCATTGTCTTCTGGGTTTCGCCGGATAGGGGGATTATAAATCATTACAGCATACACGTGTAGAAGAGTGAAGAGAACCAACGCTGTGTTGAAAAGATGTTCAGTAGCATCAGATTGTCTTTATTATTACAGCAGCAGCACTTAGGTTCCAAGCTACAGTATCCAGGTGAGATTCTCCACTGAAGAATGGATGAAACTTGGGTATAAACTGTTTTTAGGAAGTTCAAATCTTCGGAGCGTCCATGTGCGACCATTCACAAGAGCGGAATTTCAAAATGGAAATACGTCATCCATGTATCTTGTCACTCTGGGAGGCTGAGAATCCCACTTCATGTTGTCTTGTGTGGAACGGTACAAAGTGCTGCTGAAGTAAAACGTGATTCTGAGAACCCAAGATGGCCGCCCTGATAAGGTTCTAGCGTTCATGTTTATACACACTGTATCCTACACTACACAAGCAGTTTGTGTGACATTACTGAAGAACTGGATATAATTTGAGACATATTTATTTACAGAAAAGATTGATTTTTGGGCGAGATAGACTTCCCTTACACTTCCACATTAAAAACAACAATGCCAAATGAAAATGGAGCCTTTTAACATAAAATCCAATATGTTTAATTAAACGTAATTTGTACCAACCTTGCTGTCCAGTTTCTTCATGGTGACAAGGTCGAGGGATTTCAGCGAGTGTCCGGACGGGGCGATGAAGTACAGGCAGGCATGGATGCGTGAGTCGTGGTAGTTATGCAGTGAGCGCTTGATCTTCAGCTCTTCTTGCAGGTAGGACTCGAACTGCGTGTCGATGTAATCCACTACGTGTTGGTAGCTGGAGAACCATTTTTTAGGTTAAACCAGGGACTGAGCTAGTGCTTCAAGAAATCTGTAAACAATTATTTCCTCTCTATACTATATGGCCAAAAGAATGTGGACACCTCACCTTCACACCCACATGTGGTTCTTCCCCAAACTGGTGCCGCAAAGTTTGAAGCACGCAATTGTCTAGAATGTCTTTGTGTGCTGTAGCATTAACATTTCCCCTTTAATGGAATTAAGCGGTCGAGATCAAACCTGTTCCAGCATGACGATGCCCCTGTGCACAAAGCGAGCTCTATGAAGACATGGTGTGTGAAGGTTGGAGTGGAAGAACTCGAGTGTCCTGCACAGAGCCCTGACCTCGACCCCACTGAACACCGACTGAACCCCAGACCTCCTCACTAACATCAGCGCCTGATCTCACTAATGCTCTTGTAGCTGAATGAACACGAATCTCCACAGCCTCGCTCCAGAGTCTAGTGGAAAGCCTTCCCAGAAGAGTGGAGCTTATTGTAACAACAAAGAGGGAATAAATCTGGAATGGGATGTTCAACAAGCTCATATGGGTGTGATGGTCAGGTGCCCACAAATGTGTGGCCACACTGTCTAACATCTGCCCAGCCAAATTTCCAACCAAACATCTGATGTCTGCCTGTCTGTATAAACGTCTTACTGACTGTCCCCCTCCTCCCTCTCGGGCCTCCTCACCTATCTTGTTTGTTCATCTGGTCTCCAAACCCCACTGTGTTGACGATGGTGAGCTTGAGACGCACGTTGCTCTCCTGAAGGTCGTACGTCTGGGCGCGGAGTTTGACGCGGGGCTCAAAGTGAGACGACTCAAAGTTCTCAAAGTTGGTGTTGAACAGTGTGTCCATCAGTGTGGACTTCCCAATACCCGTCTCACCTGTAGATGAAATTATATGTCTGTGTGTAAGTTATAAAGAAAAATTATGTAGGAATAATGCTTTACAGGGGAGTTTTTTTTTTTTTGTGCAGTGTTTGCTGGGATGTAAACCATATTACAGTGGATCACTGAGCTTTACTTTAACATCCAAATCAAAAGGACGCATCCATAGTAAACATCAGAGTGGAGATTTATGGGACAGGAGAAGGTCTAAGTGAACAGTAATAAGTGGACAGCTAATGCAAAAACGTTTGCTTCTTTTCTCCACCACTTCCCTTTAAGGTCTCTTTAAAGATTCAAAAGAAAACATGTTAAAAGCCACATAGAACTAAAAGTAATCATCTCAGAGAGTCACCTATGCAGAGGATGTTGAAGCAGAAGCCCTGACTGGTGGATTTATTGACCAGCTGATCTGGTAAGCTGTCGAAGCCAACGTGACCGGACAGAGATAAAGGACGGGCATTTCTTTCCTGTTAAAACAAAAACAAGCAAATTAAAGCCTTTAATATGAAACGTACAGAATGGATTGATTAAAACACACACATTAAAGCTGAAATGGTCCAACTCCGAACTAAAACACTGCAAAACGCTGCTGCACTCTTAGGGCTTGTATCATGATGGGTCTCTAACTGCGTGGAAAGGATTGTTAGGAAAGTTTGTTCCCACTTTTCCCTTTTTTCCCAGAGGAAAACATAAACTGACAGCCGTGTAGGCAAAATTACGGCTAAAAATAAAGACACGATCTGGAAAGCTTAGCCACAGTGTTTGTTGGATTGTGTTTGGGACGTGGTCCATAAAGACAACACCCTTAAATAAAGAGTCACACAGTTCTAACACGGTTCTTCGAGCAAACTTCAATAAAGATGGATACAAAAAGGAGACAAAAACATATATATCTAAAAAAAAATAAATGAATAAACATTTACGCAAAAGCTTCCACTGCCTATGTATAATGGATGGGATGGAAAAGAGGAGGGAAACGAACCTCTGTTAATTTATCTACAAAAATGTATTAAAGAATAAATGTGTGTTTTTCCTGGAGGTTTTTATGCACCACTTCTGCTTAAAATGCATTTAAGTTTGATTGATATGTTACGATCCATTCTTCGGATTAACTTTGTAGGCAGATTAGCAAGACGATCAATCTGCACTAGCCACGTACAATCACTGCTACTTCCTTTCAAACTTTATTTTGTCTTTATACACATTTAATGAAGGATCGTATAGGACAGAATACGATGAAACCACGGTGATTAGTTTTTCTTCGATTGTTGCACTTCAGACTGTAAATAACCAACTGGACTTCTTGCGGAAACTGTGAATTTATTGGTTGCACAATTGCACTACTTGTCCTTATAGTACACAATAATAGAAGGGATTTATTTATAA
>CM074946.1:29198841-29210780 GCA_037577455.1 Pangasius macronema
GTTAATCCATTTATTTCTGTAAAGCTGCTTTGTGACAATGTCCATTGTTAAAAGCGCTATACAAATAAAACTGAACTAAATGAACTAAATAGGGTCTGAAGTTGTGAGACGGGAACTGAAGAAACGCTGGACTGTACTGAGCAACTGGAGTCATTCAAGCCAATCGTTTGGATTTGTAGCGTTATAGCGTCAACTAATTTGCATAGAATTGAGAAAATCTGAATCAAACGTCACGTGTCGCTAAAATCAAGGCTCGGCTGCTGCTCTCTAGTCTGAACTTAGTGTATCAGGCAGTGTTTTAACAGATATATCAGGATGACCAATGGCAGAAACGACCAACACTCACCATTTGACTATTTTTATTACTTCTCATTAAAGAGGGAACATCTCTGGAACCTAAACATCATTCTCACTTCATCCTAAGTGTATGTTTTAATTCTCTGAAGCAGGAAAGATCTCAGATCTTAGCTACGCTTTAAAAATAATTCCCACTCTGTTGTGTTTAGATAAGCATGCCATTATACAAACACCACAGCACTCTGTGGCTCGTCACCATTTGGGAGGACAACATGTTTCTCCCTGCATTCCAGGGATGGGGTGAGGCTCTGGGGGCAAATCAGGAATGTAAGAAAGTTAAGCAAACCAAGATTTTACAGTCTCAGCGAGCTGGCCCGAGAGCCGTAGTTTGAAACAGGAAGTCTGTGTGATGGCATGTTGAAGTGCTTGACTGATTTACACAAACAGCCAATAGCGTTCAAGACATGCCACATCTGTGACGAGTCTCAACAAATCTGACAATATCTCAGCGAGCTAGCTAAATATGGAGAACAGTCAAGAGTTTATCGGGTGACATTTTTTCAGCTGTGGAGGATTTCTCACCACCGCTTTAACCAGGACAATATCCTAGACGACAAGACAGCATGTGTTTTTTGGAGTTATGAAGTACATATGTGGGTCACAGGGTCTCACTGGGACGCATCTGATGTGTCTGATTGTTTGGCTTATAGCTAAATGGAAATATTACTCTTCTTCTTCTTCTTCTTTCGGCTTTTCCCTTCAGGGGTCTCCACAGCGAATCATCACTCTCCACCTATCCCTNATCCTCAACACTTGCACCCACTAGCTTCATCTCCTCATTTATCACCTCCATATACCTCCTCTTTGGCCTTCCTCTTCGCAAATGGAAATATTACTCTATGTGATAAAATGGTATTGCTCTTACTGAGGAAGAAGCCCCTGAATCGCGTTCTCGCCAAGCTGGTAAATCACTTCTCCGAAATGCTTACATCGCAAAATTCCACCCTCTTCAAAATGAATAAACTCCAACTATTAATTCTCCACCAAGCAATAGCTGGAAAACGGAGCAGTGTCCAGGAAGACGTGCTGATGAACCATGTTCCTCATGCTAAGGAGCTGCTACGGTAGAGCAAGTCACACCCCCAGGGGCGGGACATATACGTTCTAGAGAGCATTTAATTGGACGAACATAAGACTAGTACAGGTTGAGTCATTAAAAAAAAAATAATAAGTGTGATTGCTTTGCCAGAAATGACAAACTATAAAACTAAACTGATCTTGTTGATCTTGAAAATCATGTAATCAGATCATGTCATATGAATGTTGAGAGGTTTAGAGTAGATCTGGAGGAAGAGTGAACTGATTTATAACAAAAAAAAACAACAAGAAGTGCATTTTAATCTTGTTCTGTACTACTCAAGGAAAAATCAGGAATTCATACCTACAATTATTAACTTTCAATGAAACTTCACACAGGACCTAGAAGAATGCTGACTGGGTTAAATGTTTATTTAGTTCAGGGTGTTTTTTTCCCCTGTTGGACGTGTAGTGAATTACTTAGGGCGTAGAAGCCATTAATTCATACCCAATGTAGTGCACTTCTATAATTAGGGAACATAAAGTCAAGTGAGATTTGCTAGTTAAACTTGCTAACTAGCTAGCTAACCGACCCACCTAGCTGAACCAACATTAGAGCTACTTAAGAAAAACAAATTTATAAGAAGCTTACCCCCTGTCGAGCAACATCAGACGAAGCCATGCTGTATGTAGAATAAACGCTTAGTATAATTTATTTTCTTTTAAATATAATATAATTTATATTTGAAAAAGTACCGACATGAAAGAGGCGGGTGAAGCCAATTGAAAAAGTTTGGAGCAGAAACGATTGGAATGCAACGGGAATGTACCACTCCTTACAACCTCCCGTCCACGACAGGGTAAAACAGTATCTAGGTGGCATTAAAATACCTCAACTAAAAAGATCCTGACTCTAAGATTAAACCATAACTAATTCTTACGGGAAATTTAAATTAATGTGTGGTTATTATTTTGTTTAAAAACTTTGGCGAACATATCATATGACGAGTTGGCTTTCACTCAACCTCCCCCTACATCTACATTGGTACGCCCTAAACCAGATAAACTTGGAAAATGTAACAGTATTGGAAACGAGAAACTGGCGTCCATTTTGGCTCTGTAAGGGCCGCCTTTGGTTAAAAGACTAATGATATTGAGATCCAATATGGCGTCCAAGAGGCTACAGTTTCAGTAAGGAGGGATTAAAGGGCGGGGCGTGTGTTTGCTTGGCTCTGAGTAATGAATGAAGACGTGGTTGCTCCACTTACTGGCAATACTGAGGATTAGCAGCGGGATAAAGAGCCAAAAAAATGGGGGATCCAGAAGTGGGGCGAGAATCGATTTGTTTATTCAAACCAGGAGAAAAAAGAGGCGATTTCCTTCACCAGGGATAACAGATATCCTGCTAAATGCAGGTAAACAACAATGGTCGATGATGTGTAGTTTATTGTGATCTGATGGCGACCCAAGAAGCGGTTTTATGTTTTCTAACGGAGAGAGGAGGGAGAGTGAAGCACGCGGATTTGATAAACCACTTCCGATCCTCCATCTCCACCGAGCCCGAGAGGAAAGCCGCCGTTAGAGAGGCGTTTAGGAGCTGCGTGGACAGCGTCGCGGTGGTGAAGGTGGAAAACGGAGAGAAATACGTCTGTCTGAGGAAAAGGTTCAGAGGCTCGGTGAAACGGGAGGATGGCCACCGCGGACCGGACAGCGCCGCCGTCCTGGAAACGAGCCTCAGCGCTGCTGCTGTTACCCATGACAACCGCAGGGCCGACCGCCTCGCGCCTGTCAAACCGGGCGAGTCCCAGAGCCACGCGCTCTCACACACCACCGTCCCGTCAGAGAACAAAGATGCAAAACAAGAAATACCGCCTGCCTCGGTTTGCGCCGGCGCAGGTGCGCGCACACCTCCGAATATTTCGCAAACCAGTCCGGATGGATCAGCTGCGCGCGCTGGCACTCAGTCTGTCGCGCACGAATCTGAGGATAAAACGGACATGGGGAATCAGCACACCAGGAACGCGGGCGCTGGGAACCACAGCAGGTCTGTTCGGAGATGTGAGGAAACTCCGCGTAATGCACAAGCTCCGGGAAAACGTGGCCCAGAGGTCGCCGTGACTGAACCGTCTCACCAACCGGCGACTGACGGAAGTAAGTTCTTTCATGTTCCTTGTTTACCGACGCATACCGGAGCCCTGATTCAGCCCACAGATGATCAGAGTCACCCAGACAGAGCAGAGGGCGAGTCTGCACCGAAAGCACGCGAGGAGGACACGGCAGGAGCAGGGAGTGGATCCCGGCTGCCCAGCCTGGGCTCGTGCGAGGGAGGAGCGGATGAGGGAAGACGCTCGGACTCTGCGAGCAACACACCCAAAGGGAGTCGGAAGAGTTTTATCGAGCACATGATGAGCAGCTCGCCGCAGGTACGACGCAACATGGTGCTCAGGCACAGCCGACACGCAGCCAAGAGCGACGGCGACTCGTCGTCGGTAAACTCCGCGCACGGTGAAGAAGAGAGCACCGCCGCGACGCTGGACCCGCTGGAGCACGAGTGGATGATGTGCGCCTGCGACGGGGAATGGGACAGCCTGTGTCGGCTGCTGAACACCGAGCCCAACCTCGTTTCCAAGAAGGACTTCGTGACCGGCTTCACGTGCCTGCACTGGGCCGCCAAGCTGGGCAAGCACGAGCTGCTCGCTCAGCTCGTGACCTTCGCGCGGCAACGCGGCGTAGCGCTCGACGTGAACGCGCGCTCGAGCGCCGGCTACACGCCCCTCCACCTGGCCGCCATGCACAACCACATCGAGGTGATCAAGCTGCTGGTGGGCGCGTGCGACGCCGACGTGGAGGCGCGCGATTACAGCGGCAAGAAGGCGAGCCAGTACTTGCGCGGCGACGTCGCGCGAGACGTCCTCGACATAGCGGGCGCCGACGCTGCCTGCGACCCCGAGAGCGGGGAGCTCGCGCTCGGAGACGAGGCCGCTCGGTGGAAGCTGCCCCGAGTTCTCCAAGGCAACCTGAGGCTCCTGAACCGCAGCGCGAGCGAGGGCGAAGACCGTGACTGTGTCGGGGGGCTCGCGAGGGAAAGGCCACTTCGCCGGAAATCGTCACTTAACAAGCTGAAGCCCAGGCTGAGCAAGGTGCGCGCGGGGATCACGCCGATCGTTCACAGCACTTCTCACTTTGAGCGGCTCGAGGGAGCCACGGGTCAAACTTCCGGTCCGGTTAGAACCAGACCCAAGTCAAACCTATTTGGGTGATGTGCGGGTACGGTGGATGTCAGACTTCTCAAGACTTGCTGCTTACACACACACACACACACACACACACACACACACACACACACACACACTAAAAGACAGTGGTAGGGATTATACCAAGAGCCATGACAGACACGAGGGGCCCAGTACATAAACCTGTCAAGGGCCAAAAGTTCCTCCTTGCACACCTGCTACAAGGTGAACATTCCAAGTGCACGGAAAACACCTGTGAATCCGCCACCAGCACCTGAGATAGGCATGAGTGCAAAAGTTTGCATCCCCTTAACGTTTATCAGTTGTGGCCTTTGTTAATTTAATGATGTTTTATTTAAAACTTGTTATATCAGCTGAGTTTAAGTCAGCGCTTATCTTTTTTTTTTTTTTTTTTAGCAAACTCAAAAAGTTGCACCGCAACTGACGTGCTCAATGAAATTTATTTTATTTACTTAATTAAGGTGTCTACTTTAAGTTGTATTTAATTTGTAGACATACTCTGCATATATACATAGCTGCATATTAAATTTTCACAGAGCTGGGAAAGTGCGTAAAAAGATATTAGACTGTTTAAAAATGGCATCATTCAGACACCAATGCACCAAATAAGTGAAAAAAAAACAAAACTGTAGTCTGTGGGAGAAAATGAGAACAAATCCAAAACAAACACAAGCAACCTGCAAAAGTCTTAATTTATTCACGTCGTATTTAACTAACTTGCATTAAACCTCTTGCTGGTTTGTTTCATGTTTGAAGTGAGGGAACGCAAACTTTTGCACTCAGTTGTAGAAGATATTAAATCTCTGTGCAGGCAATAGACTGTCCATCATGTGTACGGCCGTAAATATCATGAAGTGTGACCGTGGTATTTTATTTTTATTCTTATACTTACTGATGTTTATTAGATGCAAAGCACCTCATGGACCTGCCTGGTTAAAAGGGAGAAAACTGGAATGATTGAACACCAGCATTCACAGATTGTGTGTATACGAAGTAAAGCGCCTGAAACTCGGGCTACTCGAGCCGCCGTCGCAGTCGCACAACTCGTTTATACAATACAAACATTCGCCAAGTGCCAAGTATATATAAGACGAATACACTTGAGGGTGTGCTGTTATAGGAAAATAATCAACGCCAGGGTGATGTGATGCGACCCAGTGCGAAGCAAAGTTACTCTGTTACCATCCCGAAGTGGATGATTTTCATGTTTATAACACGTTTATAACCCATAATCATACCACAGCAATTTAACCAACAACTACAATGTTTGTTAATTTGTTAATGAACAACAGGGCATTTTTTTTATCCATTTATCTTCTTCTTCTTCTTTTGGCTTTTCCCTTCAGGGGTCTCCACAGCGAATCATCACTCTCCACCTATCCCTATCTNCCATATACCTCCTCTTTGGCCTTCCTCTTCACCTCCTGCCTGGCAGCTCCATGTCCAACATTCTCCTACCAATATAAAATTTATAAACTATCCATTTATAGTTATGTGTAATGTTGTGGAACTTCCTCCTGTTCCTGTTAGTTCTTCCTCACTTATGTTATAGCAGCTGTAAACATCCATTCCCTCACCAGCCTGTCTTACAAACTTAATAAGACAAACGCAGCTTGTCATGTTACTGAAACCACAAACCACAAGATCTCTCCTTCCGTAAATGTTAAACGTCTCCATACAGAAAACTTCAGCATGTCAACAATCAGACATTGTTCTTTGTTGTCGTTTTTTTATAGGTTTATAATCAGTCTTAGTTTATGTGAACCCACAGAAGTCCCTGTGAATGAGCTGTTTCTAGGGAAAGGATAACGTATTACAACAAGTACTTTAATATATATATGTATATAAACAGTGGTTTGAATTACAGCTGGAAATATTGTCCGAGTAGCTGTTACAGAAAATTAATCAACAGCTTCTAACTAATGGTATAATATCAGATATTACAGTTTTGCTGCGCTCATGAAACAAACGACTGTGGTCAGGATGGTTTCTCCGAGCTGGCAGTCATCACAAGACAAAATTATTTACAGGTTTTCTTCAGAAAAACTGACCCAAAACTAGAAATATAGAAACAGTCATTTCAGCAGCCAGCTCAGACGTCTGTACTGCAGTTAAGCTGTGCAGATGAGCACATGGCGGAAAGGAGAACATAAACACCAGGCCGGTCTGTAAGTGTTGCTTTGTATCAATGACACTATCTCCTCACTACTCAGTATAATTTACTGTCATTTTCAGATTAAGCGCTTTACAGTTGCATTGAATGTGATTTTTTTTGTTGCACTTTTCAGTAAGAGAGCACTAACAGCTATAACAAGCAAAAGCCTTTCTATCATACTTAAGTAGTTAAGCAACAGACGTTTCATTGCCCCTGAGTTAAGTTGTGAAAAGTCTCGCTAAGAGTCGGAGCATGTCTGAAAACGTCAGCGTCGTTGTGGTTTCACGTGAGCAAGCTCGAGCTCGTTCGCTCTCCACACACTGCTGACTGAGGGATCTGTCAGATCAGCGCTTTTGACCACAGTGAATTGGACTTGAAAAAAACAACCCTTAAAGGAATACACCAGATTTTTTTTTTAGCTTAATCACTGTTCAGTATCTGTAGTGTGCATGTGATTAGCACATTTAATCTTTGCATTGAGGATAGGATAGCAAATCTGTTTACTGAAAATGAATGAAAAAGGTGGAAGGGCAGTCCTTAGGAGGAAACATACAGTAGTTTAGCAGAGTGTTTAAATGAGTTCTTCAGTTAAAAAGTCAATTGTGAATTAAATTAAAGAGTATCACATTACTTTATGACGTTTCTACAGTTTTACAGATAAAATTCCTAACAGCAGCCTGGGAAAGACTTTCCTCCACTTCTGTCTGTTCAAAATTTAAAATTGGAGTTGTGTTGTTGTGTATTGTAAACATTTATTGACAGAATTCAACATCAGTCCCCAGACTTTGAATGGCGCTTATTTTTGTGACGTTTTCTGTTTGGTTTCATTTTTTCTCGGTTCAGGAAAACGTTTTAGAAAGACCGAGTGTAGTAATCGCACGCACACTACAGATGTAATAGACAGAAATCAGGATGAAAAGAAAAACTCTGGGAGTATTCCTTTAGCTTGGCTCAAAATTGTCTCTTGCTCTTTGCTCGGGTTTGTTTGTGTGCTGCTGAAGGTTACGGTACAAAATCTGGTGTTGTTATCAGAAGTAACACTGTGTACACTGTGTCCTGTTTCAGAACTGGATATGTAAAGTAAATGTAGAAATCTGCCTTATTTATTTCAGACATAACTGTGTGTGTATTTGAGAGAGAGGGAGCGAGAGAGAGAGAGAGTGTGTGTGTGTGTGTGTGTGTGTGTGTATGAGAGAGAGAGAGAGAGAGAGAGAGAGAGAGAGAGAGTATGTGTGAGAGAGAGAGTGTGTGTGTGTGTGTGTGTGTGAGAGAGAGAGAGTGTGTGTGTGTGTTTGTGTGAGAGAGAGAGAGAAAGAGAGAGAGTATGTGAGAGAGAGTGAGTGAGTAAGTGTGTATGAGAGAGAGAGTGAGTGAGTGAGTGAGTGAGTGAGTGAGCGAGTGAGCGAGTGTGTGTGTGTGTGTGTGTGTGTGTGAGAGAGAGAGAGAGTGTGTGAGTGTGTGTGTGTGTGTGTGTGTGTGTGAGAGAGAGAGAGTGAGTGAGTGAGTGTGTGTGAGAGAGAGAGAGTGAGTGAGTATGAGAGAGAGAGAGAGAGAGAGAGAAAAAAAATAAACCTGTGTGAGTGTGTTTGTTAATTAATGTCCTCTATCATCTGGCAAGGACTTTGCTGACCTAAAAATCTGTGTGTGTGTGTGTGTGTGTGTGTGTGTGTGTGTGTGTGTGTGTGTGTGTGTGTGTGTGACTGACCGGGTGTATTTCACATGATGATCTGCTGCTTGACCTCATTCTCACATGACCTAAAAGGAGGCAAGGCTCTGTTATCTGCCACATGCTTCCAGCATTACATCATGAGTGACTAAAGCAGACTTAAACATGTGCACTTTCTCATATCCGGCTTTTTATTTATTTATTTTTTGGTACACATCAGCCGGGACTTTGCAACGGAGCATGTGGGCTGATAGAAAACAAGTTATGCAACAGTACAAATGTTCGAGCCAGGTCTTTTTCCCAGAAAATTACACGAAATTCTGAACCCTGATGATTTGGAAATGACTTCACGCTGCCACGGAGAAGCTGCTCACTTGCTTCCTGCGTGAACGTGCTCTGGTGCACGTCTGTAATGATCTCATCCATCTGTCGAAATGTGGTTTAGGAGTTTCATCCTGGACACCTACTTTTGAAATTTAGACGAATGTAAATTTTTAGGGCCTTTCCCCTGAGAGCTGTTTGGACCGGATGTCTGTTCTGTTGTGTACGTCTTAGTTTGTTGTTGTTTTTTGTAATTTTTTAAAGAGACCCTGATATCATGTAAAATTTGTAGGAATTTTAACAATTTTGTTCATTTTGTTAATTTTCATACGGACGAATACAAAGCTAAACTTGCTAACGCCAAACTGTACACTAATTCATTTTTAACTGAGATTATGTTGAGTGTGTAAATCTTTCCTTACAGATTTTATACGGTTTATAGATTTGTTCTTATGTCATATTGTTATGTCGCCCCCCCCCCCCTTCCCCCTTACCGTAATCCACTACTTACGCACTTTCATATAGAAGTGTGAGCACGTCTGTGCATGCTTTTGTACCGAACACATCCTGATATGGTGCTATTGTACCTTAATCACAATATCATGACAAAAGAAACTGGTTTTGAAGTCTTGGTGTTAACCGGGACGTTTGGTTCTCATCATTAAAGGAATACTCCATTGTATTTTAACCTAGTGTTTGTGTAGCATATACACACTGTGTCCTGTATGTTTGATTACAGACGAGAACTTCAACACGGTTACATTTACTGACACGTGAACACGACACCTGCTTCAAACTGACTTGTAATGGTACTCTAAAGGCAGTTGAGAAACATTTCGAAACACTCAGACAGAGTGGAATGAAGAAGCAAGGCGTGAGGCTAAGGCTGATTTCTTTCTAGCTCAGGCTGTAGGCTCATGCAGCCTCTCAGACTCTAGTTTCATCGTCGAGCTTTTGATAGGTATCAGATTTCAGCCCTTGCATCTGATATCACACTGCACTTCACTTCACACCAGGTTTTGCGCTCATCTTCCCTTTAATCTACGTATAATCAAGTGCAACGTATGTCTCAACAAACCGGTGTTTAATCATGTAAGGTTAGCATTTGCAGAGAGCAGAGTTTTATATAATTCCTGTCACTTGGTTTGGACAAAGCCAGTTAGATACATAACATTTGTTTTTTTGAATTTTCTCTAATGAGTATTAGTACAATAGGGTTTGTCTGTATGTTTAATTTGAAATGAAATTAAATTGGTGGTTTATTTGGTTAGCGAGAAGCCTGTTGTAATGATCGGACAGTTTGTGTTGAATGAATCGAGGCTCAATTATTAGCCATTGTAACTGAGTATTATTGTCACGGCAAAACTAGAGGCGGATTCAAGTGCGAGAAACGTAAGACGTCTAATGAAGATAGCGGATATGACAGGCAAAATAAACAGTGGAGGAAGACGTGCGTGCAGCGGTGATAAAATGTCCCAGGCGGCACTCGGCTGTAGCGGGGGAAGTAAAACAGTCCACGAAACTCCAGCTGGGGAAGGAAACAACCAGAGAGCAAAATCGGAAAACTGTGGGAGACACACAACATGAAAACACAACACACTGGACTGAGGAGTAAACACCAAACACGAAGACAAACGAACTGACAAAGACAGGGACAAACGCCGAGGCTTAAATAGAGCCAGCACTAAGTGACAGCTGAAAACAATGAATTAATTAACTGTAGTGACAAGAGACGGCCAGAAGGGGCCGGTGATCCACGAACCGTGACAATTATCTTCAAAAGATTAAAAAGGAAATAATACTTTTAAACCTATGTGTACATCATTTAATTGGCTACCAAGGGGATTTGCCTGTAACTCTAATACTTAGTAATAATAGTCCTTTTCTCTATATCATCACAAAATAACAGTAATTCTACCCCAGATTCTGAACAAAGTTTGTAATATATCGGTCAGAGGATACTAAATCAGAGCGAACTGCATCGTAGCACATTATGGTGGTATCACAAAATATCGAATTGTTGCCTTAAGAATCAAAATCGCATCGTATCATGTGGAAGGTTTACGATAGTGTTTTTCACGATTCGTTTAATTATGTTATCACTCAAAGTTACTTTAGCTACTGCTGAACACATTTACCATATCGTTAGCCTCATAGCATAACTGCCCAAGTCATATTTGGTCAAACATTTGGGCTAACGATATGTAGCTAATATATTAAGTGGATTATGTTTTTGCGGAAACAGAGGCACTGTAGCATTTTACTTTTATACAGAGAAGGAAATGCAGAATCTTCGATTCTTCAACATCTCCGAAGCCGCCGATGCAGACGTGTTGCGATTCTTGTCCGTGGCAGTGTTATAGATAAGAGGTTAGGCTGAAAACACTCTGGAGTATTATCTTTTTTTTTTTTTTTTTAATGAAATGAAATGAGATGTAATAAACACAAGTCATTTTAATATCCAGGTGATGATTTCAGGGCTTCTATTTGGCAACAAGTTTGGATATCAAGTTTCCTTCAGGATAAAAAAAAACACTACGTTTTCTAGTTACGGTATAATGCTGCATTAGAGAAGGGCTAAGCCTTTGTATTTGTTTATTCTGGCTTGTCATAGGAGGTTTGCAGATGCTTTAAAGTGTTTTAACTTCCATTTTTACAGTGTGTTTACAGCTCCACTGCAATGACACATGATTCACTAAGAGCTTTACGGAAAAATAAAGGACTTGTATTCTGATGTTTCCTTACCAGCAACACAGTGTGATTCTCTCTGTTATAACATGCCTATAAAATAAACACACACACACACACACACACACACACACACACACACACACACACACACAGAACACATAGTAACTCTAATGAAGTTACATGATGTCTAGTACTAAAAAGCCGTTTACTGTACCTTTAATTATATTAGTGTTGTTGATTTTTGGTGAAAATAATACGAATTATTATGAATCACTCATAATTGTCCATGATGAGATGAATGTTGCTATAATCACAATAATAATGTGATTATTATTACTGTGTTATAATAGCGTCATACTCATTATCACATCATTTATCATTATTAGCATGGACTCATTTGGCTGTGTGTGTGTGTGTGTGTGTGTGTGTGTGTGTGTGTGTGTGTGTGTGTGTGAGAGAGAGAGAGAGAGAGAGAGAG
>CM074946.1:29221006-29231055 GCA_037577455.1 Pangasius macronema
TTGAGATCTCCTTGGACTTCATATTGGTAGCTCCAGTTGAACAGCTGCCAAATGCTAACTCAATACCTGATATCAACTCCAGACCTTTTATCTGCTTCATTTGTCTTGAAGTTATGAGGGAATGAACCGCACCTGGTCAATTAACTTCTTGTCAGTCAACTATCCAAAGACCTTTGAGCCCCTGAAAATGGTACCTGAAAAAGTACTTTGCTTGAAATGGCTGTAATTCCTTTGATCACATCATGATTGTTTTATGTCAAATCCATTGTGGTAGAGTATAAAGGCAAAATCACAAAAACGCTTGTCATTGTCCAAATACTTCGGGACCTAACGGTGTGTGTGTGTGTGTGTGTGTGTGTGTGTGTGTGTGTGTGTGGTGTATATAAAACTAAAGAATTTTCATTCCCATTTGGATTTGGCAATTGGACTATTTGGTGTGCGAATGACCTAGTCCTAGACAATGCAGATTTTCCCCATGGACAGTGGAATTAGGGTCAGTGGTAGCTCAGTGGTTAGGATGTTGGTCTACTGATCGGAAGGTCATGAGTTCGATCCCCAGCACTGCCAAGCTGCCACTGCTGGGCCCTTGAGCAAGGCCCTTAACCCTCAACTGCTCAGTTGTATAAATAAGAAGAAAAAAAAAATGTAAGTCACTCTGGATAAGTGCGTCTGCCAAATGCCATAAATGTAAATGAATTAAATTTCCTAACGGTTTGGTTTAGGCGGTGTGTATCGGCAAAGGGCTGGTGTCTCAGTCAAACAGGAGACCTAGTTGTGTTGATGAAACTGAGTGTAATCGGTTGTGGGTTCTGCTTGACTGAGTCCTGCAGTGGTGGCCCTTTGTGAATTAGATTAGAGACCCCTGGGCTAGATTACAAAAATCTCAGTTAATTTTTTTTTCTTTTTCTGTCTGCCCGTCCAGGATGAGACCTTCCTGTGTCACCGGTTTACTCGATTTGTAATGAAATATAACCTGATGTCGAAGGACAATCTGATCGTGCCCATTCTGGAGGAGGAAGTGCAGAACGCTGGCTCTGCTGAGAGTGATGCCTGAGGACACGCACACACACACACACACACACACGCACACACACACAGTACAAGTTCATGCAAAAAAATGTTAACATTCGTGAATCGACGCTAGTGGTTGCCCTTTCACAGGATCTAATTTTTGCGTAACCCCACTAGCCACCTTCATTTATCATCGGCAGTGTTAGGATTCTTCGATGAGGTCTTCCGTTAACGCGTCATATTGCTAACATAAAGTACCTCACCTATATAAGATGCACAGCCTCATACGTAACACATCGTTTCGCATCATTGTGTTCATCTCAAACAAGAAACTCCATGAGACCTTATAAAGGCCAAACTTTTTCACTCGCCTCTTAAGACGTTTCTTCTTACGGGAGCTCCACAGAAATCAGCTGGCTGATACACACACACACACACACACGCACGCACACACACGCACTCGTTCGGCTGCGCCATCAGTCGACCTACAGCAACACTACCAGGCAGTTTTAGTGTAGGTTTAAAAAAAAAATCACAGGGTAACCATGATTATCACGTGATCTAAATAATCATGCGTCACACTTTTTAAGCGCCTGCTTGCTTTTCTTTGCTTGTGTTTTCTTTCCTCTTGCCTAAATTATTGCTAATGTACTGAACTGAAGTTTAAAACATTGACAGCTACGACCATCCAGCCTTTTTTTTTCTTTTTTTTTTGTTTTGTTACACTTGGGTTTCTATAAATCTGTATCATTTACCTTAGTATGTGAATAAATAACTAATAAACAAGTGTACAGAGCTACTGTTTGTGTGTTTAAGATATTTGTGAGGCGATTTTCTCACTCTTATTATTAATTATTAATCACGCTTCCATTTATTGACTTCAACAATGCAGTTTTCAAAAAGTTTAAACGGCAAATATATTTGCAAAAAAAAAAAAAACATACATGTCTCGTTTTAAAGACATTGAACCACACATTAAACGCTGTTCAACTCTCAAAATGAACTAAACGTAATAACATCTAAGAGCAAAAAACATAGTGTACATGACGAGCATAAATCCCCATCTTGGATACACAGGACACTTTCCCAAATCGTACAGACAACAAAAGAAAAAATAAAAGCACGAGTGTCATAAAATGCTCTTGGAGTGACATGTACACTACACAGTCATTAGGCTAAATATGTTAAAAGGAACAACAAGAGGAAGAAAGACCTTTTTAACTATATACAGAAACACAACTTCAAGCCGAAGAAACACGTGCACAGAGAAAATCAGTGTGTGTGTGGGGAAAGTGAAAGTGAGTGAGCTTCTCGTACAACCGTGAGTGAACACAGACGTGCTACGGATATACTGATAGAGAGATGTTTCAATAAATAAATAATTGTGTCTGGGTGAATAAGCTGATCGTAGGAGCACTATGACAGTGTTGAGTGAGAGCTCTGTGTCTTCATGTTGAGAGAGTTGATAAAAACTGTAGTACATAGTGAGCATATGGACGTCATTCTTTCGGTTATAAAAGTAGAAAGGCAGGTATTAAATGTCCAAGGGATTTAACGTGAGGCACGTAGCGATACCGTGCCATCCGGATGATTTGCATTTGGCTTCGAGTTTGTTGTTTTAAGGCGTTAAAATGATCCTTGAGGACTTACAGCTGACTCATGACGATATGATTGTATCCTTTGCTAACGGGATCTTGAATGCATAGCGCAGCATATTGAAATTTTTTTTTTATGTGCGTTTTCTGGGCATTTTCTAAATTCCTGACTGTGACTCCAGAGTGAAGAGTCATCATCGCCATGATAAGCAGAGTGCACACTACAGTTATAAATCTTGGATACAAAAAAAGAGTGAATGTGTTGTCTGGATCTGTAACCAAATATCTTTTTATGAATAAAAAAAACCCTCCTTTAGAATGATAAACTTTTCGTTTTCATTCGAGATCGAAGTGGGGAACAAAAAAGACAGACATTGGAGCAATAAATCGGATGCTCGCTGATCGAAGTCGTCATGTTAATGGCTCTTTTTCACTTTGTTCTGTTTAGATAGTTTAGTTCACTGCAGTTAAGTCCTAATGAGAGCTGGCAGAATGTGTGTGTGTGTGAGAGAGAGAGAGAGAGAGCGAGAGAGAGAGGTGTGTGTTTGTCTAGACATAAATAAGTGTTTTGGCTTTGTGGAAGTAGTTTCAGGTTGAAGCTTGTTTTAGTTTGCGTAAACGTCTTGTGTGTTGTCTTGGTCGATGTAAATGATTTACACACGTATATTTCTTTAGACTATAAACATGAAGTTTTAGGAAGGTTTAGATCTGGTAATAGGTTGGTATAATTAAGTTTAACTGCATTTTCAAAATAAAGCTTGTTCGAAGTGCTAGTTTGTGTTCTCTTACGATGCACAAAATTGCATGTTTTGTATTATTACAAATGTCTTCGGACGTAGGAGTAGATTTTACGTATGCTTGCTTTGTAGAGATACGACCGTGGCTTGGTTCGATTTTCTTCTGTTTTTAGGCTTTTCAGTACTTAGGTTTAGTTTAAAGCTTACTATAAGTATATGTATTCTGTTTCAGCAGAGACTTCTGGAGATTGATTAGAAGCTGATTAGGCTTGCGTAGGCTCTGTTTTTTAGGCAGCTAGGTTAGGTTTAGTTCTGACGATGGTGTTTGTGTTTGTGTGACAGTTAGCTGGCGTGACAGGTGTGTATTGAGCTGTGAGGTGAGGAAGCAGACCAAACCCTTCTATTTCAGAGCATCCTGTGCAGGTGAGGATGCAGGAGGAGACGAGGTGTGAAGATCGGGCCGGTAGTCTTTACGCAGGTGTGTGTAATGGGGGCTGCGGGTGTACCTCGGTCTCAGGTGGACAGCAGAGTGAGAGAAGCCTCGTCTCACTGGCTGGAACTTCTGCTCCTGATAGGAACATAGAGCGACATCATGTGCTTGTTAGACCTCGCTTATAGTGAATGTAGCCAAAATTTACACTTCACAAGTAAAAGAATGTCAATATTTGCAAAATATCACTAATATATTTTTTAAATGCCTACAACCAGAAACATTTCAATATGCTATAGTGCTTTATAGTAAAGTGCAGGCTCACCTTCACTCCATCACCCTGAGGCAGAATCAGTGGACTCTGCAAACAAATCTGATATGGTGGCTGTGCCATGTGATCCATATACGCCTGTTCACACACACACACACAAATTATACACACTATACACACAGTAGTTCACAAAGTACATTTTGACCATTTTAGGAACATCTGTGAAACCTGTCACAATGTTATTTTGGTTCTGTGGGAGTGCAAACTTTTGCACACAAGGTATTTTATATTCTCTCTCACTGAAATACAATACAATAAAATATAATGCCATTAAATGCATCAATATACAGGCACCATACACATAATATGTGCTCTAGTACTTTACACACACACACACACACACACTACACTGAGAAGCTATAAGAGCGGTAAAGATCCTGAAAAGTGTGTATTGTCACCTCAGGAACACCAGCTTCCATCAGAGGCACGGTGGACTGAACACACCCGTTTTCAATCGGCTCCAGTGGGTGATACATCAACTCAGCAGGCTGAACATACAGCAAAGGACTCGGGTTTGAAGGGACGGAGGACTAAAACACACACACACACACACACACACACACACACACACACTGAAATGACTGATCAGCGATACACCAACCGACTGCAGCGTATCTGCAACAGCACAGACCTCTACCTGAGGAAAAGCCCATGGCACATGTCCATTCACGCACTGAGAAGGGCCCTGAGAGAGAGAGAGAGAGAGAGAGAGGGAGAGAGAGAAAGAGAGGGAGAGAGAGGGAGAGGGGGAGAGGGAGAGAGAGAAAGAGAGGGAGAGAGAGGGAGAAGGAGAGAGGGAGAGAGAGAGGGAGAGGGAGAGAGAGAGGGAGACGGAGAGAGAGGGAGAGAGAGAGAGAGGGGGAGAGGGAGAGAGAGAGAGAGAGAGGGGGAGAGAGAGAGGGAGAGGGAGAGAGAGAGGGAGACGGAGAGAGAGGGAGAGAGAGGGGGGGGGAGAGGGAGAGAGGGAGAGGGGGAGAGAGAGAGAGAGAGAGAGAGAGGGGGAGATGGCAATTAAAAGGGACCAAGTCTGAGGTTATTGCATTTCTTCTCTCATTATTAAACTAACATCTTCCTTTTTTGCTGATAATTAAAAAAATAAATAAATAAACATTAAAAGAAAACACATTAGCTACATTTCTAACTGGAAGGATTTGAATAATTTTAGGTCCTGAATGTTATTAAAAGGTTACACAAGCTGTCAGGGTTTTATTATTATTATTATTATTATTATTATTATTATTATTATTATTATACAGGCTCAGAACTGCTACAACAGATTCAAAAGCAAGCTCAAGCATGCTATTAATTTTATTAAAAAATAAACTTGTCAGCTTTGAAATCAAAACTTTAGAAATCAAGTATTTATAAGATTTAAAGTTTTCTCTCTTCTATACAGTGTAGATAAATATTGACCGTGTCATTATACTTTACGTATATATTTATGTATCTGTTGACGCTGACCTGGTGCTGGTGGCAGGCTTGTGGAGTGTAAAACGGAGGAGCAGAGTGAGCCACCATGACCGGAGATCCGGGTACTGTGTGTGACTAATAAACAAAAATACAGCATTATAGAATTATACTTACACGAATAGAAAGATTTGAGCAGTCAATAAATATTCATATATAAGTAAATCTACATGTATAATGAGTGTGTGTGTGTGTTGAACTCACAGAAGGCCAGTGTGATGGGTGTGTATTCGGCTCGGGGTTGTGGAAGTAGGCCACTCCGTTGTGGTAGGTGTAGGGATATCCAGTGGGCGTGGTCAGGTACATGGTGCCAAATGGCGCTGGGAGAGCCAGAGGAGGGCTGGGACTTGCCACGGTGTAACCGCCTGCTTTAAAAAAAACACACACAGCATCATACGCCAGACTGAGGCGGATATCATACTGTCAAGCAAACACGCATGTGATGTCATGATTCGTACAGTGCACGGCCACTTGCTGCTTCCGAATGGCTTGTCCGATGTTGAGCCTCTTATCTCGAAAACACAGCCTATCAGCCTGAGAGAGAGAGAGAGAGAGAGAGAGAGAGAGAGAGAGAGACTCATATTTAACATACATGAGATATGAGATACACTACCTAAGTGAGTGAGTGAGTGAGTGAAGTGACTTGTGGCCAAGTGTGGTGACCCATACTCGGAATTTGTGCTCTGCATTTAACCCATCCAAGTGCACANGCCATTTTAGCTGCAGCGCCCGGGGAGCAGTTGGGGGATCGGTGCCTTGCTCAAGGGTCTCACCTCAGTCGTGGTATAATCCCTGCTGGACCCGAGACTCGAACCCACCACCTTCAGGTTCACCTTTGGATTACAAGTCCGACTCTCAGACCATTAGGGATTGTAGGTGGGGGAGTGAATGACCAGCGCTCTCTGCCACCCTCAATACCACGACTGAGGTGAGACCCTTGANCCCCAACTGCTCCCCGGGCGCCACAGCTAAAATGGCTGCCCACTGCTCCGGGTGTGTGTTCACGGGTGTGTGTGTGCGCACTTGGATGGGTTAAATGCAGAGCAAAAATTCCGAGTACACCTACATCACAGTGCCCACAGTATCATCTGACCCACAGGACTCATGTTAGAAGCCTTATTGCTTAGTGATACAACCCACATCCATGCTTGTAACAGACAACAAGACATTGTGAACCTGTGGCCGACATCTGCACATTTTTTTAAAAATTAATGTCATATACATTTACCCCAAAAAACATAAATGACAACAAACGCAGGACGTGGTCTCATGAAAAATGTATGCGTGTTCATACAATGGCAATGTGGTTGTATTTTGTTCAGTTTCCTACAAAATGTGTTGTAACAAATGTTGTAATAAAATGCTATTCTCCACCTTTTAATCCCAACCTTCCTAAATTTTCCTTAAAAAAAAATTACGTGAATTTTTACAAATGTACATACTTGAGACCATGCTAATTTTTTGAAAGACATGTTGGCGTGGTGGTGTAACAGGTAGTGTTGGAGCCATACAGCCTCAGGGCTCAACAGGTCAAACCTAACCTCAACAAGTCTGGAACAAAGTTGTGGAAAGTACCAGGGTTTGGTTATAAAAAAATAAATCAATGAGATAAGAAGGGTTTTAGTCAGAAATGCATCCAAGAGGCCAAGGCTAATCCTCAAAATGATGCCATCACCACCGTGCTTCACTGTAAGGATGGTGCTCTCGAGTAGATTCATGTCATATAATCCCAGTTAAATCAATTTCCATTTCAAAAAATCATGGAATATTTAGGATTATGGAATACTTATATAATATATACCTAATATATCCTAAATAAACAACGTGAAATATCAGGACCATATCCCTATCCCTCTTTTTGTATAATTTTACCATTATAAGAAAATAAAAGAAGAAACTTAAACTGGATAATATCAGATCTATTCTCACAAAACATACACTTGCATCATGCAGAATTTTCTGTGCATCCTCTGGAGTCTCAAAGGTGACAAAGCCATACCTAGAGGGAAAAAAAAGCGAAAACAAAAAGAAATAGAGCAAGAGACAGAAAAGAGGAAATGAGCTTCAACAGTTTAATTCGGTTAAATCTCACATACTGAAACAACGAGAATGCACTTACCCCTTTGACACTCCAGCACGATCGATAACAATCTTCACTTCCTTAATTGTTCCATACTGAGAGAAAAACCGCCTGAGATCGTTCTCGTTAGTCTACAACACACACACACACACACACACACACACACACACACACACACACACACAGGTCAGAGATTCATTAACTTTACCAAAGACACATCGCTGTATTGCCATACAGTGATTTAGAGATCACAGTACACACACTTACTTTGACATCAATCCCTCCTACAAAGATGCGGTTTGGGATGACCGTGCCAAAGCGGGAAGCGTGGTCGAAAGCGCCGGCCAGTTCTGGAGGTGTCGGACTGACTGAAGGAGAGCTGGTCTGGGTCTGATTACACGGGGAGGAGAAACACACAATCACTGATCTCCCCTAACCTACATTTGGTAACAATTAGGAACTATATCTTCTTAAATAATCCTGTTTGGCTAAAATGGAAATTTATGACCCTAAATGCCTCAAAGCAGCTACTACTTACGCTCCACCCCATGAATCCACTCAAGACTTTTCACTGAGTGCTAGAGGAGCAAAGTGCACCGAGTAGAGGTGTAAGAGCAAGTGTAAGTGTAAGTTTGTGGGGATGAGTTAGGGGTTAGTTAGGGTTAGTTAAGTTCATGTAAGAGGTGGGTCTTTATTGGTTATTTTAAAGATAGTGACAGATTCTGCTATCCGGATTGACGTTGGAGGTTCAGTATGAGATTTTGGTACTCATAACTCTAAATGTGTGATATAATTTGTTACAACCATCAGCAAATAATGAACTTATCATCTAAAGTTTCAAAGGTATTTTGCTATTTAGGCACACTACCGCTTTTTTTTCTGGAAAAAGTGTCAGAGAGTGATGAGAGAATAAAACAAGATACAAAAGATTAAGAAAAGGACAGAGAGATGAGAGGGAAAGCACAGATTAACGGGATGGATCAGTAAAGGTGCTGAGAAGAGACGGCATCCCATAATGCATTGCTTCATTATGGCTCACCTGTGAGTGAGTGAGTCGACTCTCAACGTTCACCTAAAAAGATCCGATTCAAAGAGCCGACTCATTCGTGAGCGACACATATACATATATATTAGGATTGACTCTGATATTGAACACAAAAAAGTTGAAAATAAATGTGATTATTAAATACCATAACACTGGAACAATTATAGAGGTTTTTCTTTATACTGGAAAAATAATGAATTACTATTTGAATCATCTCAGCCCCTTCCAAAGTCTATATACGACACTGCACTCGACTGTAAAACCATTTCTAACAATATATTTAAATATAAAAAGAAGATAGACACGTAACTGCACACATTTATACAACAATGTGCTCATCAAAAACGAGCAAAACGACCACTTTTTCTGAGCAGTCGTTACAAAAACAGCCGCGCTTCCCTCCCTAGCTAGGGGTTTGAAGCGCGTTAGCTAGCATGCTGGACTTTAATGCGCTGTGCAACAATATCGCCGACTGATTACAAAGTAACGGTCGCGCACGCGCACGCAATACTTACATTCAAATGTTTAAATCTAACGGTTAATTAGGCAGAGAGCGAAATAAACGTCAGTTATCTGCGGGGTCGTTAGCATAGCTCTGGGACTTACGCCTGTCTCGCTCTCCATCTCTCTCAGGCTTGAAGTGGGTCGACGTTTGGAAGCAAAATAAAACATAAAATAAAACCCGTATTATATGAAATACGAATAAAATAAGACACTCGGTCTGAGAAAGGGAAAAAAAAATACTCTTTCCACTGTGGAAAGTCCTGTATAAAAAAACGAAAAAACATAAGAGACGAGGAGAAAAAAAAAATAAAACGCCGCTCAGGTCTTTTCATGTAACAAGAAAAGGGGTCGAAGTAATATAGTAAAATATGCAAGAAGCAGACAAGTCGGTTTCAAAAACAAATGAATCAATGAAAATGAGTCAAACACAGTACAATTTATAGCAGAAAAAGATTAAGATGAGAAGATAATGAAATAATTGTGATGTTTATGCGTACATTGACTCCCCCATTCGGACGCGAGAATGGACTCTTCCATCTTTTCCCAACGCGGGAAAGTGAATGTTATGTCTCAGTGCAGAAAAACAACTTTATTTCTTTATTTTTGTTTGTTTTATACTTTTTCAGTGGCCTGCAATATACTGCCATCAAATCTCTTTGATCAGTGATTGACAGGATTTTCTTCCAGAGTTGCTAAAAATTAGTTTATATTCTTATTATACTTATACTCTTCTAGTTTATATTTATATATATATATATATATATATATATATATATATATATATATATATATATATATCCAGCATGATATTTTTCCCCATTGAGATCTGATGTGTTTTCAAAGTGTTCC
>CM074946.1:29261773-29280678 GCA_037577455.1 Pangasius macronema
GCAAGTGTTGAGGATGCAGAAGATAGGGATAGGTGGAGAGAGATGATTCGCTGTGGAGACCCCTGAAGGGAAAAGCCAAAAGAAGACTTCAGGATTTACAGACATATATCAGTTTTAGTGTACTATGTTAATTAGCGTGCTACATCTCCAGAGTCCTCTTTAGCGTACTGCATTAATGAGCATTAGAGTGTAGTACGTATGTCACTTCACATTCCTTCCATTGCGATCACTCGCTTTGAATAACAGCAGCCGTCAAATCAACACATGTCAATGTAAATATCCAGGGATCCTGTTTGCTCTGGGTTCCTAAAAGAGGGCTGATCTTGTTCGCCGTCTTCTACACCTTCGGCAACATCGCCTCGCTCCTGAGGTAAGAAAAATTCACGGCTTTATCAGCAACACGTCATTATTTAACATCAGACGTGGCTTGAGGCTTGGCTGCAAAAGAGTGTGTTCTGGTTTTGTTCTAGCACGATGTTCTTGATGGGTCCGCTGAAGCAGGTGAAGAGGATGTGTGACAAGACGAGAGCGCTGGCGACGGCCGTCATGATCGTGAGTGCACACACACACACACACACACACACACACACACGCAGGTGCACTGTCTGTATGAAGGCAAATAATGTACACTGTTCCTATCTGTATTTTATGTACGAAGAAATAATTTTGGCCTTTTATTTTGCAGACGTGCCTTGTGTTGACACTTTGCTCTGCATTTTGGGTAATCATTTTTGGTATATATATAAACATATATTTTGTATATTTCTGTTTTATGTATTTTAATATTCTGAAGCAGTGGGTATGTGCTGATATGAAGTCATTTCTTCATCGTATGATTGTAATTGCTTACATTATTGTTATTATTTGATTTAAAAGAATTTATGTCGTCCCACTTTCTAAAACTTTCACCTAAGCAAAATTCGAGTGAACAGAATTACGATAAGGTCTCCTTCCAGAGAATCTGTCCAAAACAAGCCAGACGTCTCTCGGGTTGCCTGTCCGATGAGACAGGCGTCATCTCGGGAATACAGACGCTGCCTGAAAATCCTGCCTACTAAACGAGCTCATTAGGGACTGCGGTTATTTTGAAGTGTTAATCATACGGTGATGTGTAACCGATTATCAGCACATACCTAACTCATGTTTACGGAGTGTTCATCTGGGAAACGAGTTAACACCCTGCGCTCCGTGTTGATCCCCCCGTCAGTGGCAAAACAAAGGCCTGGCCGTGCTCTTCTGCATCCTCCAGTTCCTGGCTTTAACTTGGTGAGTGGACCACTTACTCGATTCACAGGCGCCGCGCTGATAAAACCGTTCAGCATAAACGTGCGACATTTTCCCCGACTGACTGTTGACTTGGACGAAGCACAGACGCTGGCTTCCTCTCTTCTGGCAATGAAATGAAATGGTGATTTTTTTATTTAAAAAAAAAAAAAAAGGCAATTATTTCTCCAGCACGCTGCCAGGTTCGTTGCTGTGAGTGTGCGGCGGATTTTGTAGGCTTTGTCCTTCCCGACAGCTCTGTAGATGATGTTTAAATGATGTTTGTTTGTTTTTTTTTTAAGAAGACACGTTTCAGTGTTGAAAATTGGCATCTCTTTATGAAGCAGAGATGTAAAGAAATTGTCAGACGTGTCATTTTTTTTTTACGTGACGCATTAACACTGACGGCTGTAATTCAGATCGCAGGTTTATATTAATGCGCTGCTTCTACGTTACACGTTTTCGTTCCTATAGTAACATCCAGTCATACAGGGACTGATACGAAACAGATTAAACCCGGGTTGTCGTTTGACAGCGAGAAATGTGCAGTCATTGAGCTGAAGTTTTCTGTCAGATGTTTACTGAACAATTAGTGAAGGAGTCTCCGGTGTCAGTGCTTCGTCAGGTCTGTTGGAGAGTCTTCAGGACGGAGATCTTCACGCTATAACGTTGACAGGCTGCGCTTTTTGTCTTGTTAAGTAAAAGAGAGAGGGAAAAAGAGGCTGGTGAGGGAACGACTGTTTACAGGCGCTGTAACGTAAGTGAGAACGGGAGCTAAGTAGACGTTCCGTGATCGTTAAATGTAACTACAAATGGATAAAGTGTACATGTTCTTTACAGAATGAAAACCAGCACACGCACAAAGTGTTTTATTCCACACAGACGTTATTCAGTGCTATAACTTTCCTCACTCTCTTCTCTCACAGGTACAGCTTGTCATATATTCCGTTTGCAAGGTGAGTTTTTTTTTTTTTTAAACGTCTACTCCTCCATTTTTGCAGAAAATCTTCATTTACAGTATTGTCATGCAAATCCAATCTTGTTGTAGCGTCCAGTAAAAACTATAGCAGTGCTCATATCATTGCTTTCTGTAAACCTGTAAGATTTCTATCTTAAGTCGGCACTTTGAAGTGCAGCTTTGCGTTTTAAATCCGCTCTGTAAAGTGCTAAAGCTGTAAAGCGGTCATTCCGCTGCCTGCGATTCAAATGGGCCCGGAGTCAAAGGCGCCATTCATTTGTGGCTCGCGCTCAAGTGACCAAAACAGACTTTTCACACTTCTGCTTTTTTGGCTGCGGCCGGCTGTTTACTGATTTGTGTTTGTTTTAATGCAGGAACGCGCTGATTAAGATGTTCTCCATGTGTTTGAAGTGATGTGTAGTGCCGTGTGGAGCTCGGACCTCTCTCGCCCCACCGCTCTCCCTCTCTCTCCCTCCCCCTCTCTCCCTCTCTCTCTCCCCCTCTCCCTCTCTCTCTCTCCCTCTCTCTCTCTCTCGCTCTCTCTCTCTCTCTCTCTCGGCGCCTGATCTCGCTTCAGCTCTGCTGCGCCCTGAGTGCCCGCTGCTAGTGCCCACTCGAGCGCCCACTCTACTGCCTGGCGCACACACACACACACACACACACACACACACACACACACTCTGCAGGTGTGCGTTTCCTCTCCTGATGCCTGGGTGCTCTCCAGGAATGAGTATGAATACACATATTCTCTTTTACATGTCAGTGAAGGAAAGACGTGACATAAGAACGACTCAAAGATGCATTTGGGTAAAGATTTGTGGGGGAAAAAAGGCTTCTAACAGTTAAAGGGGTTGAATAAGATTTGACTGATGTTTTTTTTATTTTATTTTATTTTTTTGCTCATTGAGCCCATCCCTATTTCTACACATGTACACAAAGACAAATCCCAGCTCTCAAAACTTTAATCAGGAAACTGGAGTTAGCCGTTAGCAAGAACTGTCATGACTTCGCTTCAGCTCACTCGGACATTCGGACATCCAGCTGCTTGAAACTCAGAACATATAAACATAAAAAATTCTCATAATGATTATGGAAGAGGTGAAGGGGCATCGGAGGCGTGTCTATAATATGACGGACAAGAGATACAAAACAACCACTCTGGACCAGAAGGCAGGTTTCCAAACCTTTTCTTTCTTTTTTTTTTTTTTTAAATTGTCTGCATAATACACCTGTTCTGTGAAAATGATCTAATCTATTATTGAAACATTTCTACATAATTTCCCCTATTATCTGTACTAGGAAGAAGTGAAAAATCTCGACTCTTGCACCTAGTGATGTGTTCAGGCGAAAATTGCACTCGTGTGCATCAGCAAGATGCCTTTATCACTTTATATTTTATATGAGAGAGAACTTTTATAAATAATATAAGGGTTGCTGTAAAGTTTTCGTGTAACCAGATACATATATATTCAGCCTTAAATAATGTCGATTTGCCTTTTTTATTCTGGTCATAACATTTGAAGACAATAACCACTTTTAGTTCTTAGATTAGATTAGATTAGATTAGATTAGATTAGATTAGATTAGATTAGATTAGATTAGATTAAGCCTAGTCCTGGAATGAATTGTTTTATAAATCTGGATACTTGAGATTGAATTGTGGTGGTTAGAATGTATTTTTGTGTTTTTTTTAAACATTGTTCTTGTCATTTTCTCTCACTGATGATCTCTTATTCTGCTCTTTTCTCCGTTTACATAACTGAATTCTGCTCATATCATTTCTTGGTGTCCTACATTTCCACTGTGGCTTTTTTTTTTTTTGTGTGTATCACATTTTAACTGCTGGTCTCTCCAGGCCTTGATCGTGTGTTTGAGTTTCAGGCTGTCATGAGAAGCATCAGTTCAGTCAGCGTTTCCTGTGTGTGATATGACACGTGAAAATTGTGTGAGAGACTTTAAAAACTAAACTAACAGTAGGCCTGTGTTTTAAAAGGTCATGCCCAAACTGGCTGTTCTGCTGCTATATAAAGAAGGATCTATTGCAGTTATATATTGCAGAAGATAATACTATATTCTCCTCAGCAGTGTATTAGTTTTCAGGCTAAGCAGCTCTGGGAATACTTGACAATCATCCACAAGTAGATTTTTGTTTTCTGGACTATTGAGCTATCACGTTGTTGAAAAGATTTGTGATGTCTTTTGTGGGAATGTTACATTTTTGTAATTCTTCTGCATTTGTGAGGCGTGTCTGGGTTCTTCGGTGTGTTCCACAGGGTATGTTGTGCACCAGCTTTTAGTCTGCATCGTGTTATTTACTCATTACAATACTGTGTTGAAGCCGCACGTGCTGTAGGATATAAACATTTCATCTGTTGTATATGTGTAATGTGTAATATGTAATGTGTCTGATGTTACCAGCCTTTATGAACAAATATAATTAAAATCTTATTTAAGTCGGGAAGGATTTCTGGTTGTTCTGATTTACTTGTAATCCATCTTGTAATAAAGTTAGTTTAAAGCCATGTAAAGCAGAAAGCCACGCGCGCTGGCGCATCCCCCCGCATATTCGCATAAGGTTACACCTCCATCTGATCTCCATCTGTAGTGCAAATTAGGATTTTGTGATCATCCCTGCGTTTAGAGTGTTTTCCCTTCGTTTCTGCAATATGCAGGAGCTTCCGTTTAATGAGACCTTTTCGCGTGCGTGAAGGCGTTAAATCCTGTAAATCTCCGCGCGGCAGCTGCGGGATCAGGTTTCCGCCTCGCCTCCTCCCGGAACATCCAGTCTGCTTTCCTGCTCTCAGGTTAGGCTTGAAGACCAGTGCGGTGATGATGCGCATAAAACCCGCACACCTCTGACAGCACGGCTGCAATTACTGCTGAGACTTAATGCGGCATTAACACCGACAACATGCGCGCAAAGACGCACAGACGCACGAGTCAGAGCATCGCTTCAAATCTCACAACCGCCTTCAACATCCTGACAACATAATATCACTCCATTATCCAGAACTTATCATCATCATCATCATCATCATCATGATCATCATCATCATCACAGTAACACCACAGAACACTTTCCCCAGTTGCAGCCTAATAACCGGTTGGTTTTTCTTCCCTTTTTTTGTTTTTGTTTTCTTTCTTAGACTCCTGTGGGATATTAAAACAATTCTGACATGCAAACAACCTTCTCACTTCCTGAGCACTTTTCGTACAAGATTGTGCTGATCTGTGGCTTATTATTTTATTTATTTATTTATTTATTATCTTGTAATAATTGCCTTTGGATATAAATGACGCAAATTACGCACGAGCCAAAAAGCTTTCCATGGCGGTTTATCACCATTTAATCATCCTGTAGAAACATAATAATAATAATAATAATAATAATAATAATAATAATAATAATAAGTGATCCCAATATTTCCCTTAGTCTCTCATACAGGTGCTTCCTTCCCAGTGCTTGCTTTGTGGCTTTATTTTGTGCTGTACACTGCGACGGGAGATAAACAGGTAGATAAAATGAAATGGCTTTTATGCACCTTTCCTGTGTATTATGCACCTTTCACTGGGAAACTAACTGTTTTTAGAGTAAAGTTTGAAGGTACAGTACGCGCATCCTTCCAGATAAAAAAAGGAGCAAAGACAAGCAGAGTTTAGTGCCCTTTAGTTCTGAGAGCGCACGAGAATTATTATAGAATTGATCTCTATTTTGATACTTCATTTAAATGATATAGGCTGAGTGATCATCTGAAGTCTATCAAAAGAATAGCCGTTTTGTGTGTGTGTGTGTGCGTGTGTGTGTGTGTGTGTGTTATCTTGTCTTCTGTAATTCTTCCTATAATAAAGTTTCCTCCGTCAGGAGCTGAGAGGTGCTTTGGTGTGTGTTGTGCATGTGAACAGTCCTCTCAGATGCTCTGCCTCCAGCACTGCGCATTTTACGCAAAGCGCGTTGGTGCGTCAGAGCTGAACACAAACATCTCTGAGAAAAGAAAATTAAAAAAAAGTCAGCGTAATTAAGACTGTGTTCAGATGTGCAACACTGTCTCCTTGCTATCTCGTTGTTTTTATCTCCTTGTCTTATATCCTTGTTTGTATCTCCATGTTCATCTTGTTTTTATCTCATTGTTTTTATCTCCCGGTTTTTATCTCCATGTTCATCTTGTTGTGTTTATCTCATTGTTTTTATCTCATTGTTTGTATCTCCATGTTCATCTTGCTGTTTTTATCTCCTGGTTTTTATCTTCTTGTTCATCTCCTTGTTTATCTGTAACACAGTGCGCGTGATGCCTTTTGATTAATTACCTAAAACGAAACAATGACTAAATGCTTTGAATCTCGAACACACCGAGCACACGAGATTAAACCAGATCTCTAAAAATATTTTCTCATGTCCGTGCAACGTGTGAATATGGACTTGCTTTTAAAAGCAAATCATTGACACCCTGCGTGTCCATGAGACGCTCACGAGACCGTCTACACGCCAGTCCTGGGCCACCTAACATTCAGGCGCTATCAGTTTATTAGCTCATTTTGTTTGAAGTGTTTTGGACTCGTACATTTGACTAAAACTCTAACTACAAATTCTGAGATGAAATATCTAACATAAAGGAGATGCATTATAGCTTATGCATGTGCACATGCAAGATCGCACACGTGCACGAATTTCCGACCTCGTTTTGCGACTCGGTCATTCCGCAGCCCAAGTCTGAAACTCCAAATTAAGGAGTCGCTTAATTAGTCCGGACCCACGTGACTGCGGGGGTCTTAACTCGCGCGCTGTGCTCAGGATATAGGTGGGCTCAGAGTGTATCAGCTCAGGTTAGTACACACAATCTCTCATCACCACAGAGGAAAAAGTTTGCGTCCGAACTATTAATTGTTACTTACTTTTGCGTAATTTCCGTCTCGCGCTCACCGTGCCGGCTGTTTCTTCCCCCCCGACGTGTCGAGCAGAAGCCTTTTTTTTTTCTCAGAGTCGGGAGTCTCGTGAGCTCATGAAGGCGGAAGGCGACGCGGGGAACAGCGGTGGCGCAGGCGGTGGCGCAGGCGGTGGCGCGTGCTGCGTGAACCGGCTGCTGCGCGCGGTGGAGAGCGAGCTGCGCGCGGGCCGCGAGAAGGGAGACCCCACGGAGAAGCAGCTGCGCGTGAGCCTGGAGGACGCCGAGCTGTGGCGCAAGTTCCGCGAAGTCACCAATGAGATGATCGTCACCAAGAACGGCAGGTGCGTTTTATCTGTGAACAGATAAAAATAAAAATAATAATAATAATAATCATAAAACTGCGTGAAGTGCGTTCTCACGTTCCACTCTGAAATGTCACTCTCATGGCCTAACTTTATTATTTTATATTAAAGTCCTAAAAATGAATGAATGCACAAGTTAATAAAATGGTGTAATAATAATATTTTATATAGATGCGCACAGCTTTAAACAATAAATAAAAACAATATTTTTTCCCTCCAAAAAATAAACATGAATGCATGCCCTTTGCAAAATGAAAATAAAATTATAAGAGCATTGCTTCAGCAAGACTGTAGCTATATGTTTATAACTTTAAGATAAAAATAATAATTTCTTTATTGTATCATATCTGATGCTCTTTTATCGGATGCGTCTTAAGCACAAAATAAATATCTTTAAAAAAATGAATAATAATAATGCAAAGTATTGCACAGGGTTTTAAGAGAATTAGTCTGAAGCTCTAAATTACAAGCTTTAATTTGATTAATTGATAAATAAATATTAACACTATTGCATTCAGGATTAGTCATTTTCTAAAAATAATTTTAAAAAGCTTTGTTTTCTGAAATGTTAAACACTTTAAGCACTCTGTATGTCCATCTCTCTCTCTCTCTCTCTCTCCCTCTCTCTCTCTCTCTCTCTCTCTCTCTTTCTGTCTCTCTCTCTCTCTCTCTCTGGATCTAAATCAATTAAGCTATTTGTTATTGCAGTTATTGGCCTGCTTTATTGGAACGGGCAGTTTAATTTATTTGGATGGGTTTGTTGTTGTATTGTGGAGCTGAAGGGTGTCTTGACCATCTCACTCTGTAGTTACAGGTCACCACTGCAGGTGGGTGTCTTTCCATTTACATGTTTCCCAATAGCCCCACTTAAAGGCATTTTTGTCCAAAAAAACAATCATGCAGGGAAAAAAAAGTGGGCAAAATGACCAGTTTGCAAAGCTCTCATGAAGTTTATGCATATTACTGTGATTGCCATTTTGTGGATTAGGCACTGAATAGATGAGATGATGTTTTGTGCTTTGTTCGAGTTTTTTGGCAAGTGTGTATATTTGTGTTTGTGTGTGACAATGGGAATAATTTGGGTGCTGAATTTGCTGACACACACACACACACATATACACACACACACACACACCACATGTCTTCTCCACTTTCCCCAGGAGGATGTTCCCGGTACTGAAGGTGAGCGTGACTGGCTTGGACCCCAACGCCATGTACTCCTTCCTCCTGGACTTCAGCCCGGCTGACGGTCACCGCTGGAAGTACGTGAACGGCGAGTGGGTCCCCGCTGGCAAGCCCGAACCCCACAGTCACAGCTGTGTGTACATCCATCCCGACTCTCCCAACTTTGGCGCCCACTGGATGAAAGCGCCGGTGTCCTTCAGTAAAGTCAAACTGACCAACAAACTCAACGGAGGTGGACAGGTGCAGTAAATACACATCACTTCTGCTGTCCCTTTACGCATCCTCCTCTGTGACGGTCCTCACTTAAGCTCCTCTTAATACTCTCGTCCTTTATAGAAAGCTCACGTGAGAATTTTTAGTCACTTTTACCACAAACAGAGCTTTTATTTTTCCACACACATGTTCACACTTGCCAGCATTTTTATGTTGATTTTTCTCTCCACAAGATTTCTTTTCACACATGAATTTTTCACACCTTATTAATCTACTTTCACAGGTGACTTTCTTTTCACATTATTCTTTTATTTTCATATTAAGCTTTCACATCTAGGGCCTGAGATTTCATTTTTCCACATGTGACCTTCTCACATTATGAATTGACCTTGCATATGAATTTTCACATGTAGGTCATGTAGTTAAATTTATCCTCATCATTTATCACAGGTTAGTGCATCTACGTTTTTTTCTTCCAAATGTTAATTTATCACGTGTGGTTTTACTTATGCGTGTGATCCCACGTTGTTCACATGCTGCCACGTGTTTACGTGAGTGCAGGTTCAGGACAGAACGTGGTGAAACGTAACGTGATTCTTCCCAATGGGGCGTCTCCTTATTTTAGTATACTTATCCCATGTCTGGTTTTTGTCTCTGTGCTTGATCTGAGACTTTAAGCCACCCTTGTCTATGTGACGTCCTTTTTTTCAAACCGTTGAAAAACATGTAAGAAATGTAAAACGTAAAACACCACGTCTTGCGACTGGAACGATGACGTCAAGCCTCTCCGAGTAGAAAGACCGAACGAAGTCTGTACACACTTTGCACAGATACCCGATTTCACGTTGTGTGCCTTGTTCTGTAATCTTAGCCAGACTCTCAGCCATCAGGCTGCTCTTATGTCCATGCAGGAGCTCAGGAGCTTTTAGGAGCCTTGAGCTGCCTCTAATCATCCCGTCTGCTACTGCGGGGAAATATCAAGTGTGCATTTATACAATTAGTGCTCTCCTCAGCGTCCACTTCACCTATGGAGCCCCTTTGTTCGGCAGGGACTGCATGTAAACAGGAATAAACAGCTCTTAATTGCCACTTTTCCCATTTAATGCACTTCCTGCGGTTCAGACGGAGCACGCTCTACTTCAGCCAGTCATCGGAGGGCTTTCATTCGAGGTGCTCCAGCACGCTCCATTCGAGTATGACTCCTCTGCAAAATTATCAGCGGTATTAACATGAACTCCCCACCACCAGACCACCACCTCCTCCCAAAATCACCACCACCGCCACCGCCGCCGCCGCCGCCCCATTCTCCTCTCCTCTCGTCTCCTCTCCTCCGCTCCACTCCCTTTCTCCAGCGTTTTTAAATGCAGTGTTGGCAGCGGAGAGGCCGCCGAGAGAGAAACGGCTCTAAATGAAATAATTGCCGTGGTTAGTTGTACATTATGGTAATTACGTGTGTTTTTTCTATGCAAAATAAATTTAGCCATCAGTCCTTTAGATGTGAGGCAAAAAAAAAAAAGAGAGAAAAACCCACATCATCAGGTGTAGTGGAGAGAAAAGCACACACAAAGCCCTTTCGTTGCCCTGCAGCCGTACCGATGAGTACCTGGCCCTCATGTGAAAGGTGAAGTAAAGCTGTCAATTACAATGAAAAACAGTTTGTCCGCCCTGTCGCTGGATATTTTATGTCTATATGCTGGAAAATGTTGTGTGGCGTCTGCCCTAGGGTTCGTCACGACGTACAACAAAGTCAATATACAGTGGATAGAGTCATTGATTTAGATGTTGATTTAGTCTTTTTATATATAACAGCAGCTCTGACCGGAGTGCGGCTGCAAGGCAAATCACAGGTTTATATTATTTAATATATTAATGTTATCTTACTTCACGCACTTGTATGGTGGACATTCAAATAATCAAAAATTAATAATAAATAGATTTAAATCAAAGAAAATCCACTGATACAGGGAACAATTTCTGTAACGAGGTGATTGTTTAACATTTATGGAAGGAGTCTCCATTTATTCCTTTTCTTTCTTTTTTTTTTCAACACTTTCTTGTGAACATGACAAGGTTTTTTTTCCACCTTATTAAGTTCAAGAGACAGAGACAGAGAGAGAGAGAGAGAGAGAGACAGAGAGAGAGAGAGAGAGCGAGAGAGACACACAGAGAGAGAGAGAGACAGAGAGAGAGAGAGAGAGAGAGAGAGAGAGAGAGAGAGAGAGAGAAATAGAGAGGCGAGTGAAGGGACTACTGTTTGCAGCTGCTGTAACATAAGTGAAGACAGGAACTACAGATGTTCCACAACATTAAGTACAACTATAAATGGTTTAAAATGAAAACATGGCAATGATTAATACACGCAGAATTGTAATTTGTGGCAAATTACGGTGGTGTAAAAAGAACAGAACATTTCAGGACGTGGTCTTATAGAAATCTTCCTCACGTCAGGCTGATTATTTTCCTATAACAGCACACCCGAGTGTTTTATTCCCTACTTAATTGTCCAATTACGTCATTATTCTCTCTCTCTCTCTCTCTCTCTCTCTCTCTCTCTGTGGTATAGATCATGTTGAACTCTCTCCATAAGTACAAGCCACAGATCCACATTGTCCGTGTGGGGGGAAACCACAGGATGGTGACCAACATCTCCTTCACTGACACCCAGTTCATCGCTGTAACAGCCTACCAGAATGAGGAAGTCAGTCTCTCTCTCTCTCTCTCTCTCTCTCTCTCTCTCTCTCTCTCTCTCTCTATCTCTCTATATCTCTCTCTATCTATCTATCTACAGCCATGCAAAGGTTTGAATTCTCCCATGGTTTCTGGATGGTGGTAAAAGAAAATGTACCTCTATTTATCTACAAAAAAAAATCCATTAATTGATTAATTAAGGTGAGAATAAAATTAAGGTGTTAAAATTTACCGAAAAAAATTAAAATCCAAGAAGTTGGCATATGAAGTGTTGGCATACCCTGTAAGAAGATAACAAACCTAAAACATAACGTGGGGAAAAAATCAACAGAAAAATAGTCTGAAAAGTCATTTTGTGATAAATGTTCCAGAATTGTGTCCTTTGTTTAGTTTGTAGGGTATGCAAACTTTTGCTCACTATCTATCTATCTATCTATCTATCTATCTAGCTAGCTAGCTAGCTACAAAATATATCAATCTATCTACAAAAGTTTCTGGATAGTGGAAATGACAAAGTACCTCTATTTTTATAATTTATTTTATTTGAATTTTTTTTTCTCCAACTAGTTGAAATTAAATTAAATGTTCAGGAACAAGATAACAATCCATAACTCAGGGCAAGAAAAAAAAAATCAGCAGAAAAACAGACAAAAAAGACATTTTGCTATAAACCTATAAGTCTTCAGGCCCAGAATTGTGGACTTAGTTAGGAGGGTTTACAAACTTTTGCACTCACTTGTATTTAATGGTAACTACAGATGAAGTGCAAACGTTTATAACCCAAAAAAACAAAACATATATTTATATGCATATGTATTTTTTTTTTAATAATTTGTACACAAAATATTACTTTAGTTTAAAAATTTAGTTTGTAGGGTGTACAAACTTTTGCATTGAGTTGTTTCTATCTATCTATCTATCTGGAGTATTTTTATCTGAAACATTTTTACCCTGTTTATAACAGATAACCGCCCTGAAGATTAAATATAATCCCTTCGCCAAGGCCTTCCTGGATGCTAAGGAAAGGTAATTTCAATCTCCATTTTATTCGAGTTTTTATTCAGCAATTAATTACCGATTTGATTCGACTGTCTCTGGCTTTCCCGTATTTGAATTCTCAATCGGTGCACCAATGCGTCGCAATCGTATCATAGCAGGCATTAGCACTAGTCAAGCTAGCATAACTGTGCGAAATCAGCAGTGATTAGCGAGTAATTATTAATCGTTTACGCTGGGAATCGAGTGAGGGTATGAGTAAGGAGCTTGTTGGAGAGGCAGTGTGAAGTGAGGGTGAGACATTTGGAGCATGTATGATGAAGAATGTGTGAGTTGTAACACTCCGCTGATCATCAGGAGGCTCTGATTAGCCATGCGCTAACTCGCTGATCGTCATCTCTCAGTGAAGGCAGCGCCCGGATCGGATGATCTTCAAGCAAACGTCCCTAAGTGTTTTATTTCTTACTTACAGCGGATAGTATACGAGTAGATTGAATTGAGGCTACAATGATATATATTTTTATTTATTAAAGAATGACACGTTGTATGTTTTGTCTAGAAGTATAGACAAAAGGTCGTTCCTGATGTTTAAAGTCTGCTCAATCTGCAGGAGCCACCCCAGGAACTTTCTAGAACCTCCTCCTGAGAATCAGCATGTCAGCATACCGCACTGTACGTGTCTGAGCTTTCTCTTCAAATCCCCATTCAACTTTCTGTCCAGGATTGTTCCTGGAAGCTTGTCTGACCTTCCTGCGTTTTGGTTTCTAGGTGGTTGGTACATTTCGAACCCGGACTCCTTTTGTTCCTCCGGGAGCAGTAACTTCCCCTACGCAGGCGGCTTGCCTCTGACCCCACATCATGGCTACAAGCACTACTCCAGCCTGCATGGCCACCGAGCCACTCCGTACCCACCTCCATACCTGCACCACCATCACCATCATCACCACCGCGGACACAATTCAGGTAAACTCAGCACGGGTTCCTGCTGAACACGCGGACAGAAGAATAGTTTGAAAAGTCAATATGTCATGTTCCAGAATTGTGTCCTTTGTTTAGTTTGTAGGGTATGCAAACTTTTGCTCACTATCTATCTATCTATCTATCTATCTATCTATCTATCTATCTATCTAGCTAGCTAGCTAGCTAGCTACAAAATATCAGGGACAGACGAGTGCAGATGTGTTCAGGTCTCTGTGTTTAATTCAGATTTGCTCAGCGTATTTTCTGCTGTCTATTAATCAGAGAAAAATCCCTGCTGCTGATTCGCTTTCGCTGCTGAATAAAACACTTGTGTTTTTGGCATTTTCTTAACGTAGCGCGCTCCGATCAGCCTCACCATGATTCACCGTGATTCGGATGATGCATCCCACTATTACTGTATCTCAGAGATATAAAGTGAGGATGCAAAATTTAAATAATATCATCTAATAAATGTGTTTTGGTGCAATAACTGACCAGACATCTGCGCTAAGTTATGTTAGTGTTAGCTAAGTGTTAGCTAGCTGCCTGTCCCTTACTGTACCTTCAGGCTGACTACTGTACTATACTGTACTATATTTCTCACACGTCTTTCTTTCTTTTTCTCTTTGTTCCTTTGCTTATTTTTTTCTTTATTTTTATTCTTTTTTTTTGTTCTCTTTGCTGCTTTGAGACAATGACCTTTGTAAAAAAAAAAAAAAAAGCGCTATACAAATAAAAATGAATTGAATTGAATTCTCTTCACATTTTTCCTTCCCTTTGCTTTCCTTTTTCTCTCTTTCTGCTTTCTGTCTTTGTTCACCCTCTCCTCTATTTCTCTCTTCTTTCCTTTTCTCTCTGGTTTATTCACCATCTCTTTATTTTTGCATCTTTCTTCCTTTCATTCTTTCTTTCCCATTTCTTTCCTTTTTCTCTTGTCCTTTTTCTTCCTCCTCCTCTTTTGTTGGTCCCCCTCGTTTCTTTCTTCCCATGTTTCTTGCCTTTCTCTTTCCCCCTTTCTTTCTTTCCCTCCCTCTTTATTTTCCCTCATTCTTTTTTTCCTTGCTAGTTTGCAAGATGTCTTTGTTCTTAACATATGGCTTCAGGTTCATACCAGCCTTTTTTTTTTTTAAGTACAGGTAGAAATGTATGTCGTGTAAATGTTGAGCGTGCAACCCCCTCCTCCTCCACGTTGTTGAATTTTCCGGTTCTTTCCGTAGTCTCTCTGTCTGAGGGTCTGAGTCCAGGTGCTCTGCAGGTGTTCTCAGGCCACGAGACCTGGACAGGTGTTTCTCCTCCTGGTCCTGCAGCCATGCTGTCAGTGCCGTCTGGTGCGAACTCACCTGGGGTCAGCAGGTCAGAACCGGCGCAGCACTCAAACAATGACCTTTCACCCTGAGACACAACAGTAATCGCATGTTTACCACCGGGCTGTGTCCTGACCTTGCGCCGCATTCAGAGCTCTTGGTGCACCTAATTAGTCTGTTGTGCTTACGTGTGCCATTGTAGGTATTTCCTGTGAAATAATTTATCGTTTTTTTCCCCCACTTTCTCAGTCAGTACCCCTGCCTGTGGACAGTGAGCGGCTGCGGCGTGACCTCCACTCCTCCAGGAGGCGCTGTGAGCTCCGCCCAGTGTCAGGAGGAGCGGGCTGACGCAGGCTCCACCTCCGCTTCACCGTGCTCACTCCTGCAAGGCCAAGGACCCACGAGTGCAGATGTATCGGAGCAAGCCAATCATAACAGGGTGGGAGGGGCTAGCTGGTCAGCAGGCTCCACCCATTCCTTTTAATCAGGCTTAATGGAAAAGATCATGTACATGTGGTTGATCACATGACCTCTCACCAGTTTGGAGTTCCTAATTGCCAAAATATCATGAGTGTGTTTGAAGAATACAGATGAATAATTTCCTGTACATTTCTGTTTTTCTGACACGCAGCTGTAGGAGCTCTTTACAGCGATGAGAAGTATTCAAGTTTTCTGTAATTAAATTAAATCCATTCAGATGAATTCATTCAAGTCTGCAGACTTCCTGTATTCTTTTAAGAAACAGGGAGGAATCGTAGGCTCTTAGGCTCCGTCTCCAAATATACGGATGGACAAATTGAAAATGCTCTTATGAGCATGAAAGCCCAGTGATAGTATGTCATAAAGACTAAGAGCGTTAATGAGTGTTAATGCATTAGAAAATACAAGAGCCAATCAGATTTCAGTATGCAAATGCAGGAGATTCAGAACGTGATTTCTGATTTAATTCTGGCAAACCTGAAAGCGCTCCTGTGTCTTAATCTAACCTCATGAGAAATCGGTTGGAGTTGAAATGAAGTCATCGTAAGATAAGGTACGACTCCTAACCCCAGGAACATATCCCTATCCCTTAATCTTAACCTGCCTATCTTTTCATACGAAATACGACTGGGCGAGAGAGAACTTTTCCTGTTGTCTAATGCCATTTACTGTACGAATTACTGTACGAATAGTGCAAGTGGTTATATATTGAAAATGCTTGCGTTTACTCTTGCTTCATGCTTGTACATACAGCAATGCTGTTACGACTTACGTTTGACTTGTTGCCTCTAGTCCCTGACTGAACCGACGATGGACAGAACCCTACAGATGTTTAGGTTTCGTCTCACCTTTATCTGTAGGTCTTAATTAGGGTTGCCAGGTCTGTGTAACATATCCAGTCCAAGGGTCGATCCAAAACTCCCTGAAAGCATTGACTAAACTCAAAAAAATATTTATAAATTAACATCTATTTGGCTTCACAACATATAATCTCTGTAATCTCACAATATTACTCTACGGTATGCAAAATACCCAAGATGTTTACCTGGCAACCCTGGCTTCTGTGATCTTCTAATGATGTTTGTAGGCTGTTGGATCATTTTACTTAATGTACATTTAAGGGGCTTCATGTGATGTCTGTGGCTTATGACTGTAATACTGTAATGCAGCATGATTTTGTCGTTAGGGTACGATAACGTATAAGCCGGGATGCTCTTTACTCTTCCTTTCCTCTATTCTAACTCGTCATGGTGCTTGCATAACGTATGTAACTACTGAACAATTAAAGCACGGTTAACTGTGAATGAGTTGTGTCCGACCGCGTTACATTTATTCGTATGGAAGATCTGGGAGGCTGCGAAGATCAAGCCAAGCCAGTCCTTCCCAAACCACGATTTCTGTTCGGCATTATCAAGGAACGGAGACGCGGCCGATAAGGGAAGCATTCGGACATGATGAAATGAAACTTAGCCAGCGATTAGGACTCTGTGTAATTGCTGTTTGGAGTGGTTATCAAATTAAGCCCCATTCCGACGTTCTCTAGGGTGGCAAATCTTTAGAAGGTGTAGTGTTCACACATTCGTCTCGTACTTTAACCCTTCACACACACACACACACAGCTGTCACATTTCGCCAAAAAGTAGGTCTTATTTATGCGCTGCTGTAAAACAGTGCAAAAAGAGATAATTATACCTCCATCATATTTTTCCTCTCTTGAAAATGTTATTTTAATCACGCGAGTGGAGTGGACCACTCTGTTGTTTTCACATGTGTGTAATGAAATAATGACAGGCACCCTGTGAATGGGGCTTTGGCATGCTCCTGCAGCACCGTGGGCATCACACACACGCACATACACACACACACACACACACACACTCTTAAGCTTTAGAGAGGTTTGGAGCCAAGGTCCAGGATTCAATTATACACCTGAGATGGCGTGAGAGATGTGGCAATAACGGGGAGGGGGGGATGAATGTGATATCCTCTCTCCTCGCAGACTGTCATTAACGTTACTGAAATCTGTTCGTGCAAAATTGATCGAGAGCTCGATTCGAAAACGGGTTGCAAAACGTATTATGGAAAAGCATGAAAACCTGCATATTCAGATTCTATAGTTACATTTAATTTTGTGGGACAAGTTAGTTTGTGTTATCAGTTAAATCATAACAGCTATAAATAATCGTTCCCTCACCAGCCTATTTCCTGAAGTTAATAAAACAACAACGACAACAAACAAAAAAACAACTGAAAGTGCAAAACCATGTGGCGGAAAGCTTTACTGACTCTTACAAGGCGTTGACACTGGAGACTCCTTCCATAAGTGTTAAATAAACAGCTCCATACAGAAAACTTTGCCGTATCAAAAGTGACACGTTATCTTTGTTAAGCAGCACGGTTTTAAAATGTGTTTAATTATCAGGCTTAGATTCTGTGCAACGTCCGCCATCCACGTCCCTGTGGATTAGTTGTTACTGTTGAAACTGTATAGAAAAATATTATACAGGAAATTATTCAACGCCTTGAGAACGATAGACTCTTACGTCATGATGTTCCTTTCGCTGGTACAGAATCAGGATCATGGATAAACATTGTATAAGGTATAAAAACAGCCGTGTAAATCTGGTACGTTAAAAAAAAAATAGTAATACGGTTATAAGCACTTGTCACCTGCCGCCCAGATATAACGACTCAATCTCCACGTCGTAGTCTTTCTGAGAGAGTGACTCCGGATCGGAGAACTCATCTCCCAGCCTCCTCCACCAGGGCAGGTGCATGCTCTGAAGCAAGGCATTGTGGGCTTGCCGGGCACGCATGGCCACCGGAGCCGAGCGGCTCAGGAAGAGGCAGGGGTCTTCGTCACGCGTATCCTTTAACGAGGGAGCGCCTGAGAGACGAAGAGAGAGAGAAAAAAAAAGAAAGAGAGAGACACCAGGGCTAAAAACACTAACTGCACAAAAAGTAGGAAAATTTACGTTCTGCATTTATTCGTTCGCACTTGTGGAGTCACACTTGGCTGTGATCCATGCTGGACTCATTCGGACGAGGGTTTTTTTTTTTCCTACACAGACGACTGTGAATTGCAAAATTTTGTGCAAACGTGAATATGTCCCTTCTGTTGGATCCTGGACAGGACGCCAGTCACATTGTGCACACATTCACACGCAGAGTAGCCAATCCACCTACTAGCATGCTTTTGGTTGGTTGGAGGAAACCTGAGAACCCTGAGGAAACCCAGAGAACATACATCTCCACACAGACGCTAATCCAAGCTCAGGATCTAACACTGCAACAACATGCTTCCCTAATTACTGTTCGGTTAATCATTTGCCCGTCAGGTGAAGCTGCATGTTCTTATTAAAATCATTTCTTAAAAAGTTTATAGTTATATATGGTTATAGTCACAGTGTCTGAATACCGTCTTTGCTCAATGGATCATTCTACAAAGTGGTCATTCATCCCCCAGTTGACGCTCCTACCACAAATGAGTCCAGGATCCATTTCTGGATACAGACTCAAGTATCTTCCGAGCCACTTTCTTCTTCTTCTGGCTTTTCCCTTCAGGGGTCTCCACAGCGAATCATCACTCTCCACCTATCCCTATCTTCTGCAT
>CM074946.1:29319371-29329371 GCA_037577455.1 Pangasius macronema
TGTGTGTGCACTTGGATGGGTTAAATGCAGAGCACAAATTCCGAGTATGGCTCACCACACTTGGCCACAAAGTCAAAGTCACTTCACTTCACTTCACTTCACTTCACTTACTATTATTCTCAGTGTCCGATGTTACAACGAATGTAATTTAATGCAAAATGTTTGTATTGTAAACTTTTTCAAACATACGTGTATGTTTTTTAAAATGGGAAGCCCATGGAAGTTTCGTTAGCGCTCAGTGCTAAGTGTAATTACAGTGTAATTTTGGTCACATGGAGCCTTTTCTTAACAACTAACTAACACGTCTGAGTGAAATGTTAACATTCCCGATATTTTTGTCTGGTTTTCTTTGTCATACTGCCTTCACAATGTCTGCGTGGAAGATTTAAGTTGTGTATGCTAGCTAAATTTTCAGCCTTAATCGTATTTCCCAATTGCCTAGCAACAGTGTTGCCACAGAAATAAAACGAAACGAGCCATGGGTGTATTGTGTGCTTGTCTTGCTAGTTAACTATGAATGATTTGCCTTATTCATGAGCCTTTAATAGGCCTACGATTATAACCATTTGAACGGCTAGCGTGTCGTATGTTCACCGTCTCATAGGTCAAGGTGGGATGAAATCTGGGTGATGTAATTGTTCGCTAAGTATATAACAACTCTGTCTCTGTGTATTAGGGTAATAAAGGCGTAATGTAATGGTGCATATGATAACACAACCCGTGGTGCAGTAATTGGGTGTATATGAAATTTAAACAGAATGATGATTCTTTGCTCGGGAATGCTGTAATGTTTAGTTAAGGATTTAACGCTGGAGTCATTTCCAAATGCTAAAACAGGATGGTAATGAAGTGAGGAATGTTGAGGTCTGTCTGGATTTTCATAACGGTGATGTTTCTCCACTTTGCTCTCTCAAGAGGCTGGTTTTTGTGCGGGAGCTCGTGTTCCGTTTAAACCCAAACTGAGCAGGAGTTTCACACAAGCCCAGTCCTGCCGGCACGGTCCATCTGTGCTCCGAAACTGCCAGAACACCACTGACATCCAGCCTGAGAGAATAAACGAGAGAGAAACAGCGTGAGAGAGAATGGACGCTATGTCAAGTGATCCAACGAGAGAACAGAGTGAGAAAACCTGTGGTGAAAGAGTGACATGGAAAGCTTAATTGAGGATGGGGGCATAGACAGTGAACAGGACAACAGGGGTATACAGTTGACTTCAAAATTATTGGCGCCCTTCAACAAAAAATTGTCGTATAAAGTAAACGTTTGATTTGAATTTTCCACTCAAGCATTTGGATACTTGCTTTTCTACATATAAGTATGATACAAAAGACCTAGTCTATATTTATTATACATTAGTATTTTCTCCAAAACATTTGGTGACACCTATAAAGAATACTCTTTAAGAAGTGCAAACCTGGAAATAAAAAAGGAACTGTGTGTTGTAGTCAGATGAGACCAAAATCAATTTCTTTGGACACATGATTGACTGCATGGTTGACAAACAAGACGACTGGATACAAGTGAAGTTCTCGAAACCTACTGTAAATTACCAAGATTGTAGCCCAATACCTGGTTGCTTCTGCCTTGAGGTTACAACTTTGGCTGACACAAAATGAGGGACACAAATTGAGGTTTTGCAGTGGTCTTCTTAGTCTCTGGATTTGAACCCTGTTCACAATGTGTGGTCTAAATGGTGGCAAACTTATGAATGGTGAAATCTTGAAATGTTTTGCATGTCGGAGTTTCTATGATCTTCTACAAGCACCTCTAATCGTGATAGACATTAAAGGAAGAGGCTTGGTGATGTTATTTTCTCCAAATTAGTTGTAGAGGTGCCAATACCTCTCAAGAAACGTTTACATTAGAAACATTAAACGAGGCATGCTCAGAATATGACATCTACTTGTTCATCGTTCAAGAGTTGGACAGAAAGTAGGAGCGAATTTAACGGTTTATACTGGGCCTACGGGCAACTAAATTTTTCTGTGACTTGCATCCGCTGTTGAATAAATATGCCTGTTCTGTAGTAAATATTTATGCAGGAGCACTTGTCCTGATTGGTTAAACTCGATAATCTATGCTCTGTGAGGCTCGTTTATCACCATATGGCCTCATAACAGGAAGCACTTCAGACTCCGCTAAGCGAGTGTGCTGTCCTTTTTCTCACCTCTCTCACTCTCTCTCTCAATATCTCCTCTCTCTCTCTCTCTCTCTCTCCGTGTAGATGTTTGAGTGGATTGGGCACAACAAGGAGCTGTTCTTACAGACGCACACAGAGATCGGGGTGAGCTACCAGCACGCCACTGACCTTCAGACGCAGCATGACCACTTCGCCATGAACTCCATGGTAGGATTCTTACAGCATCTGATATCATTGTGTACAGAAAGTCACCGTCATTACAGTAGTGGAGCTCAAAAAACCCTGCTGTTGAATTGCTCGCAGCTGTTTAGGATGTTTTTTAAGAATTAGCTTGAACATTTGACAAGTTTGAGTCGCCAGATTATAGGAAGAGTTAGCTGGATTTGATGACTTTAAGTTAGTTGGATCTTTTGACTGGGATAGCTGTAAAATTTGGTGAGTTTGAACTAGATGGATAATTTAAGTTGCCTTTATTATTGATAAGTTTGAATATCGATATTAATGATATTGTTGAAGTTCCAGCTAGCTGGATTATTTGATAAGCTAGATGATTTGGCTGGTTTAAATTAGCTGGATAATTTATGTTATCTTGATTATTTGCTGAATCATTTGAGAGGTTCGAATTAGCAAGATCTCGGATGAGTTCTAATTAGCTGGATCATGTGATGAGTTTAAGTAAGCTAGATTATTTCGTGAATTTGAGTTCGATCAGCTTTGGGATCAGTTTTTGAGTTGAGTTTGATCATTTGGTGAGTTAGAAATGGCTGGATGAGTTGATGGATTTGTTCTAATCTGAACATTTGATCAGTTCCAGTTAGCTTGAGTATTTAAAGAGTTAGAAACAGCCATGTCACTGGAATCGTCTGAATTTGTTAGCTTAGTGATTTGTTGATTTGTTTTTTTCTCTATTAATCATTTCAGACCAATATGATACGAATCATGATGACTTGTGTTTCCTCTTTTCCTCTTGTTTCCTCTGGTCAGAACGCCTATGTGAACATCACACGGATTGCCTCGGTGGCCACGCGGCTGTGTGAGGCAGGCCACTACGCCGCCGATCAGATCCAGCAGGTCTCGGCACAGCTGGATCAGGACTGGAAGAGCTTCGCCTCGTCCCTGGAGGAGCGCAGCGCCATTCTGGCAATGTCCTCTGTTTTCCACCAGAAAGCTGAGCAGGTCAGCCGTGGTTTTAATATGTTTACTTTTATGAGACGGGTTAATGATCTTCAGAATGTCTGCAATCAAATTTTGGCACAGGAATGAAATTAAACCCTGAAATTGTTTGTCCAAAGCTTAAATGATTCTTTCGTTACTTTAGAAATGTGATCCAATCATGGAACCAAAATCAAATTTGATAAATTAAAAAACGTCGCTTCCTTGCGCAGATGACCTTTCCTAACTTGGTTGCAAACAATCACTTAATATTTGCTAGCATCTGCGAATTGGTCTTGTTTAATTTGCTGTGGCTGTGAAAATAACTCCCACTTTGTGTCACCGAGCAAATTTCGCCCTGATCTCCCTCAGCTAAATGTGCTAACTCGGCTTATTTGGATCATTTGTTTTATGTTTCTCTGACCTGCCTATCTCCTCCTTTGGTGTCTGTTTAACAAGAACATTGCACTCCTCTCAGAATTTTACACGTTACTCATAAATATCAATACTAGCTTTGCTAATTTTCTGCCCTGTAAATATGCATTACCTCCTGCATTATAGGTTTTTTATTTAAATCCTGGAGACCACCACGTCACTCTAACGTCACTTACTGTAATCCTGACTTAAAGATCAGACAAAAGTTTGTATTTTCACCAACAGCTCAAGGGTAAGAGACGGATTTTTTGCCATAAATTCTGTTTGTTCTCTGTTTATTTCTGGGGTTTGGCAGTTTCTCTCTGGAGTGGAGGGTTGGGGGAAGGCGTGCAGCGAAGGAGGATTGCCCACAGCGATGCAGGAGCTGGAGTTGGCCATCCACAGCCATCAGAATCTGTACGAGCAGGTGACCACAGCATACACCGAGGTACGTGCTCACACTGCTCATAACGTTTTCATATGAAGGTCATTCCTTAACCACAGTTTATTATAACACCCCGATGCTGTATTAATTCCACGTTTGGGGTGTATGGAGTGAAATCAGAAGCGTCCGAAGAATTTACTCACACTGGAATTGGTGGAAAAAATCTTAAGATGAAATTTTGAATATTTGTTCTGAATTCTGTTACTATTAAAAATTTAGGTTAAGAAATTTGAGCTGTTGAAAAGTCACGTAAAAATATTAAAACTCTCAGGTTAAAATTTCAGTTTTCAGGTGGTAAAGATTTCCTAACTACACATATACTAATATACACTAAGTGTTAAGCACATTAAGTGCTATTTCTTTGTCCTCCGATATTAATTTCAGACTCCGCCCTTCCACCTGGTAATAAACTCATCCTGCCCCAATTCCCCTGATTCAATGCTATTTGAAAATGCGTTCTGTATCTCTCCTGTGATTACAGAAGGAAGTGTGTCTCTGTCCTCTTGCAGGTGAGTCAGAAAGGGAAGACGTTGCTGGACGTCCTGCAGAGGCCGCAGCCCCAGGCTGACTCCGGCTCGGCGACGGCGGGCGCAGACTACACCCAGGCGGTGCGCGCCGTTCTGGACGTGATGCACGAGGTGGTGCACGAGCACCGCAGGCTGGACGGTCTGCTGCAGCACCGCAAACTGCGCCTGCACCAGAGACTGCAGCTGTGTGTGTTCCAGCAAGACGTGCAGCAGGTGCGTTGTCGGATATGACACGCGCACACACACACATATACACCCACGCAGCACCCATTCATGCATAAAGAGGGAGAGGTGAGAAGACATGACAAATTTGTGAGGTCTATTATACAGATGGGTGACAAATTAAAAGAGAAAAAAAAAACGAAGAAGTGTGTTAGTAGGGTGTAGACAAGCCTGCGTCAGTTCTCTCTGGAGTGATGAACACAACGTTCCAGAAGAAACCTTTCCTTGTGGTGACTTAGTGTTTTGATGATGATGATGATGATGATGATGATGATGATGGTGGAAAGCGCTGTCACTGTCTAACGCTCCACACTCTCGCGTACGTGTTCAGTTGGGTTCAGATCTGTGTGTGAGTGTGAAAGACTTTCATCCTTGCCAAACCATTCCATGAGCCAATGTGCACTGTGGATGGGGCGGAGTCAACCAGGAAGAGACCACACCCCTCAGACCAGAGCCACACCCATACAGTAGGATGATCAGTCCTAAGCACTTTGGATTGATTTGCAGTGATGTTTTCCTCTAAGTGGACGACTGGACCCAAACCATGCCGGAAAAATAAATAATGGCCCCCCACAGCATAATGGAGGCACGTTCTTGTCGTGATTTATCACTCATCTGTAGCTACATGCGAATGTGCCGTATACACAGTCTATAGGTGTGTATATATGCGTGTTAGAGAGTGTGCGTGGGACAGTGAGTGTTGTGGAAAGAGAGGAAGAGACAGAGAGAGAGAGAGAGAGAGAGAGAGAGAGAGAGAGAGAGAGAAAGAGAGAGGCTGGCTGGGTCACAGTGCTGGGTGAAATTTGCTCTGCGTCCTCTCTGGAGGTTTGGTGTATTATGTTTGGACTTTGGTCAATACACTCCTGACAATACAGAAAGCTTCCTGCGAGCCGAGGTCTATTATTGCGCCGTGAATGCTTCTCTTTCAAACGGTTCTTCAGGGTCTCAGGAAGGTGGACGGCCACCGGCTGAGTGGTCTAAGGACAGATTGGGTTTGCTGTTTCCAGCCGCAATTTAAACTGGTATCTAAATTATAAGATAAGACTTTATTAATCCCAAGAGGAACTATATACAGTATAACCTAAATTACTCCAAGCCATTATTTTGAGCCTAATTTATATTATATATATATTTTAAAAAATGTGTATCTGGATGTCTATCGGAACCCAAGTCAAAGATAATACAATTTTGCGCACAAGAAATAATAGCACAAAAATATATGACTTTTCTCAATTTTTCTGGAAAAGTTCATGAAAATATTTTAATATTTAATATTTGAATATTTTTATTAATGTTTTTTGCTTCAAATTCATATACGTAGACTTAAGAATTAAAATATATATAATAGAAAATGTATTATAATATAAATTTATTAATAAAAATATTTTATTGGTCACATTAAAAGCATCGTCTTCTGCAGGTAAAAAAATGAAAAGTTGCATCAGTTAGTTATATAGACACAAATGTTTAAAAATGTTTAAAACCTCAAATATTGTAAATGATGTTTAATTGTTGTGTAAGTGTCAGTTCACATATTTCCATCTCTCACGATGATGATGAGGATATAAATGTGTCAATAATACAGATTTTACATATGAAATATATGAGCTGTATTTTAATTTAACTGCATTTTATAAAGATTTGATGCTTGTTTCTCATGAGGTGCATACCTGAAGGAAATGAGCTGGTCATGTGACTAGTTAAAGAAAAACCTCCCACCTAGAAATGTTCATCTAGAGTCAAGGAAAGGTTCAGAATTTATATAAAACAACTCTTAGGTGTTACAAAGCTAAAAAAAAAAGAAAATGTTCTCGTTTGTAGCTGTTGAGATGATATGAATAAAAGAGTTTAGGATATTATGTGAATAGAAAACTGCACAGGCTTTAGGTCGTGTTTATAAGTTGTTGTTTTTTTTCTCACATTGTCATTATGTTTGATTTGCCGGAAGCTGAAAATGTGTAATGTGTGTGAATGTAATGTGTGTGAATGTAATGTGTGTGAATGTAATGTGTGTGAACGTAATGTGTGTGAATGTAATGTGTGTGAATGTAATGTGTGTGAATCCTTTAAGGATTGAAATTGAATTGGAGCGTTGCAGATTTCTGTAGTATTAGTCTATTGAGATTCTGGATTTGAATTCTGAAGCAGGTTTGTGTGTGTGTGTGTGTGTGTGTGTGTGTGTGTGTGCAGGTCCTGGACTGGATCCAGAACCATGGAGAGGCGTTTCTCAGTAAACACACTGGCGTGGGGAAGTCTGTACATCGGGCACGAGCTCTACAGAAACGACATGATGACTTCCAGGAAGTGGCACAGGTATGAACAATGTGTGTGTGTGTGTGTGTGTGTGTGTGAGAGAGAGAGAGAGAGAGAGAGAGAGAGAGAGAGAGAAACACAAGCATACCCAAACCCTACTTAATGTGTATGATGGTCCATGACTAGTACTGGTACTGATCAAATATAATTCTGTAAGAAAGGAATAAAACACTTGGGGGTATGCTATTATAGGGAAACAATTATGTACATTCTCTCTCTCTCTCTCTCTCTCTCTCTCTCTGTCTCTCTCTCTCTCTCTCTGAAGAACACGTACACTAACGCTGATAAGCTGTTAGAAGCAGCCGAGCAGTTGGCTCAGACGGGCGAGTGTGACCCGGAGGAGATCTACGCCGCCGCCCATCACCTGGAGGTCAGAGTTCAGGAGTTTGTGCGCAGAGTGGAGCAGAGGAAACTGCTGCTGGATCTCTCTGTGTCCTTTCACACACACACCAAAGAGGTAAACATCACCCACACACACTTTTAGAAGACCTTGAACATCCAAAACCCCTTTACACAGGCTCACAGAAATTCACGTTATTCACGCACACAACGTGCATCTGTTGTATGGTTCTACACAAAACCCTTAAGATTTGTGTATATGTCTATAATGAGTGTGTACGTCTATAGTGTGTGTATGTTTGTGTGTCCAGCTGTGGTCATGGATGGAGGAGTTGCAGAAGGGCCTGGTGGAACCCGTGTGCTCGGAGTCGGTGGACTCGGTGCAGGAGCTCATCAGGCAGTTTCAGCAGCAGCAGAGCAGCACACTGGACGCTACACTCAACGTCATCAAGGAGGGAGAGGAGCTCATCCAGCACTTACGGTGAGATCCTCAAGCTGTAGAAGCAACAGCACTACAGGACACACTGATGTCACTGAGACGTCCACCTCAGGATGACACCCTGAGACAGATCAGTGCCAGATGTGTTCATCACTGAGCATTCAGACCTTTAATACTGCACTAAAGCTGCCAGATAGAACAGCTGGAGGGTGCGTCTGTCCTCCAGAGCTCCATCACCTGTTCACTGCTGTGTGTGTGTGTGTGTGTGTGTGTGTGTGTGTGCGCAGGGACTCAGCGCTGGCGAGTAACAGGCTGCCCCACGCCAGCTCTGTGGCTCATATCGAGAGTGTGCTGCAGCAGCTGGATGAAGCGCAGGCTCACATGGAGGAACTGTTCCACGAGCGCAGGATCAAACTCGACATCTTCCTGCAGCTGCGCATCTTCGAGCAGTACGCCCTGGAGGTGTGTGTGTTGTGTGCGTTGTGCACTGAGGAAGACATATGATTTACAGTTTTGTGTGTGTATTTGTGTTTGCATGCTCTTACATTTTGGCGAACTGAGCCCATAGTGCTTATCGAGCGCCGCTGTATTTAAACAGATGGATTTTCCGATTCGGTACGAGCCCGTGTTTGTTGATTTTGTGTTTGTGTGCATGTTTTGTGATACACAAGGTCAATAGTTAGACATTTGGCTACTCGGTGTGGGTGTCTGTTGCTAGGGAATATGTGTCTTTTCATTTCTAGCAAGTGAGCGTACATTCAGATGACTGTGAGTCAGAGATGTATTTAAAGGTGCAATAGGTAATTTTTTAAAAACGTTTCTTACTAGTACAAATATCCTGGCCAATATATAGAACATGATAAAGAAGTAATTAAGCCATGTGTAGAAGCCATGACCTCAGCAAAAGTGTATTATGTGCCTGAGAAAATCCATTTGGAAAACTGCGTTATGGGCTGTAGTGCTTGTTTGTGTTTACTCGGGCCTCTTTTTATAGACATTCTCCAACGCCCCTTCACTCCACCCCCAGCTCAGTTTGTTCAGAAAGAAAAAAATTATGGCTGGAACTGATAAGCGCTCAGCACAGCCTGATAGTTATACAATGAGCAAGAAAACAAAACGTTTGCCTCACGCCTCTGGGGTTGGGGGTTCGAGTCTCGCTTCTGCCCTGTGTGCGTGGAGTTTGCATGTTCTCCCCGGGACCTCAGGGGTTTTCTCTGGGTACTCTGGTTTCCTCCCCCAATCCAAAGACATGCATCGTAGGCTGATTGGCATTTCCAAATTGTCTGTAGTGTGCAGTTGTGCCCTGTGATGGGTTGGTCCCCGACCTTGTGTCCTGAGTGCCCTGGGATAGGCTTCAGCCTGTGTAGGATAAACGGTATGGAAAATGGATGGATAGAGAGGTTATTCTTATCTTATGAATTTGTACTCTCAGGTTACTGGCGAGCTGGACGCATGGAAGCAGGATCTGCTGCGCCAGGCGTCTGACTTTAACACAGAGGAGCTCACGCTGGCCGAGCAGAGGCTCCACCGTCACACCGAACGCAAACTCGCCATGAACAACATGACCTATGAGGTCATCCAGCAGGGACAGGACCTGCACCAGTACATCATGGAGGTGCAGGCGTCAGGTGAGACACACAGACACTAATACTGTTTTTTGTGCATATATGTGTGTGTGTGTGTGTGTGTGTGTGTGTGTCCACATCAGAGCTTACAGTGACACACCTGATTTCACTGATTAAGCACTAACTGCTATCAGCCAGGACTTTAATTAATTAAATTAAGCCCTGTTAATCAATAATTGATTTGAACAGACGCTTAAAGCAACACCGCTACACTGAAAACCAGCACAGAATGAAGCCTCTCTCTCTCTCAGTGACGGAAAAGAAAATTCTTTTTACAGGATCCCAGATTTTTTTCAGGCTTAAAGGCTAGTGTTTGTGTTTAAAGTCAGTGGTCTAGACGCTAGACACTGTCTGACAACTTCAAAAGTGTGAACTACATGGAGG
>CM074946.1:29388409-29400662 GCA_037577455.1 Pangasius macronema
GTGGTACTTGTCAAAGTAACATCCACATGAATGCCAGGACCCAAGGTTTCCCAGCAGAACATTGCCCAGAGCATCATGTGCCATATCTTCCCCAGGTAAGCGACACACACACACACTGCCATCCACGATGTAAAAGAGAAACGTGATCCATCAGACCAGGCCACCTGCTTCTGCTTCCACTGATCCATGGTCCAGTTCTGATGCTCACGTGCCCATTATAGACACTTTCAGCGGTCATAATCTTCTGTGGGATCAGACCAGACAGCCAAGCCTTCGCTCCCCACGCACATCAATGAGGCTTGGGCGCCCATGACCCTGCCACTAGTTAACCGGTTGTTCTTCCCTGGACCACTTTTGGTAGGTACTAACCACTGCATACCAGGAACACTCCACGAGACCCGCCGTTTTGGAGATGCTCTGACCCAGTCGTCTAGCCATCACAATTTGGCCCTTGTCAAAGTCGCACAGATCCTTACGCTAGCCCATTTTTCCTGCTTCCAACACATCAACTTTGAGACCTGACTGTTCACTTGCTGCCTAATATATATCACCCCTTGACAGGTGCCAATGCAACAAGATAAACAATGATATTCGTGTCACCTGTCAGTGGTTTTAATGCTATGGCTGATTGGTGTATATTGTTTTTTCATGGTAGAATATAGTGGATTTAAAAGCCTCTATAGCAGTTAAACACCGTACAAGACTATTTCTGTCATTCTGTGCATTTGCATTAACCTCCAAATCATCAGCATTTAAACTGAAATCATCAACAGTATATATGTATATATGTATTTACGTACACACACACACACACACACACACACACACACACACACACACACACACACACACACAGTGAGGTCAATAAGTATTTGATCACCCTNAAGAACTCCTGTGTGGTAACAGTATCATTCCACAAGCCCTGCCATGTTTCATTCTTTATTTATTTCCACTTAAGGCTTTCTAGAAACAATCCACACAAGGATGTTGTTATTATTTAACTCGCCACCATGACTGGTGAATGGGGAGCCATTATGAAAGCACCAAAGCAACACGTAAGAAGTCTTGAAATTTGTTCCAAATTCTTCCTCAAACTCTTGGTCACCATGACAGTGTTAGCATAGTGTGGAGGTGGAGGAGGAGTGCAGGAATTAGGGGCCAGTGAAGGGGTTCGGGGTGTAATCATATGTCAGGTTGAACAATTCTGTTCATTCTTCTTTTTCAGCTGAAGGATACACACATCGGTAGGCGTCATACTGCCTCCTGCTGGTGATGAGCCATGTGACGTTATTGCTCAAAGACACAGAGGCAAAAACAGAAAAAGTTAAAACTGATTTGGAATAAAACTACGGTGTTTTGAATGATGACTTGGGGAAAATGTAATGGGTTTATAATTGTGTGTAATTGTTCTATTGAATTGCTGAGTGGTTGTGAGCAGGTAATAGGTTTTTGTCAACTTATTAAAAAAAAAATGTTGTCATAGGCAAGATAATGATTTAGTTAGAAAGTTGACAGTTCCTAATGTTGTCAGAATACATTATTTAAACAGCACTAAGAGCAAAATGTTTTAAAATGTTCCCAAAATTGAAATATAATCATCCGATACACACAGAGAACGATGACAAGAGCGCCATTTTGCAGTGTGAAATACTCACCTAATTAGAAACAAACCCGAGACAAACTTGGTCTTTGTTTTAAATTAAAACCAGGAGCACAAAAAATGTGAAATAAATATCTTTTTTTTTTATTATTTATTTTCATTATCATCATTATTAGCAACACTATACAAAGTGCCAGCCGTTTACAGGCAATCTCATGATGTCCAGCAAATTGTCCAATCAGCTCTGCTTTCGTAGCAGGTAGCAACCTCATTGGGCTATTCGAATGCCTATCATGCATATAATCTTGAGTTTAAAAAAAAAAAGAAAAGAAAAAAATAAAATATATAATTTTATATATATAAAAACAAATTATGCGTAGCACTGATATACAGATTTGATATAAACAGGCTTATTGGTCACAAACCAAATTGAATTATAAACATGGCTTTCTCGTACCATAGACAAAGCAGACAAGAGAGTGTCGAGTCAGATAAGTGGACTCTGTCGAAAAAGAGAAAAACTTTTTTAATTATTATTTTTTTTAAATAACTTTTTGGTTGGTTTTTCCCTTTTGGTAAATTTTATTAATTTTTTTTTTCTTTTCAGTTGTGTAGTCAAAAAGCGCAAGGCATTGAGCACAGTGCCCTTTGCACTGGCAATACTCAAATCAGAAAAAGGCCTGACACACACACACACACACACACACACACACACACACACACACACACACACACACACACAAAAAGTGCATTCAGGAGTGGCAGCAGTGGCACAACGAACTTAGAAAGCCTGCCCTGTTAGTTAAGTGAAGCTTAGATGGTGATTAGGAACGAGTTGTTAGAAAGTGTCGAAGGTGGAACAACAACAATAATAACAACAACAACAATAACAACAACAACAACAACAACAACATGGTGGTGGCTTGTTAAATCCTGCAGGCTGCATTTCAACAAGACACACAAGAATGCAGAAGTACAACACATGAACAGTTTCTCCTGTAATCTGAGCTATACGTTCCTGCATGAGCTCGGCTCTTCCTACCACACCATGTCAGAGAATCCTACAGTTCCCTGTCTCTACATACAATCAGAAGCATTCACACACACACACACACACACACACACACACACACACACACACACACACACAATGTGCCAAACATTCACTGCCAAAAGTATTAAAATCAGTGTACAAATTATGGTCTCAAAAATGTGCAAAAATTTCAACATCAAAAGGACAGACGATTGTACAATTGTGCAACACGTTACAAACGCCTGCACACCGAGCACGCTAGAACAGACACACTGAATAATGCTTTCTTTCCATTTCGGGTCAAGTTAGTTTAAACAGAAAACTTGAAACTGTGTTTCGATTGAACCTTAAACCTAAACAAACAAGAGTACTTTCAAATTCTGACCTTTTGACTTTGAGATATATGGCTAAGCACAATATAGAACGCAGTATAGCAATAAAAAAGAAAAAAGAAAAAAAAGTGCTCTTGGCTCAGAGAACCGGGACGTACCAATTGTTACTACTCCGGGGGGGGGGTTAAGGGTTGGGGTTAACCTGACTGATTGTGTCGATGTAATTACACAAAGGAATCTGAACGAGCTAACGACAGGCTCTCTGAGTCTCTAACAGTAAACAGAAGAATCTAGAGTACAAAAACTGTAAACATCATTTGGAGTGAAACGGTTGCATCTTAACTGAATCATTAACGGCTCTCGAGAGGCTTTTTTTTTTTAAAGCACCAGCCCAGAGGCTTTTAATGTTTCCTTTCTTTTTTTTCCCCCTTGTGGTTCTTGTCAATACTGAGCCGTCAACATGACGGCGTTCTGATCCACGCTATACAGTGCCAGTGGAACGTCGCAACTACTACGAGCAGAGTCTCTACATCTTACAGTTTCATTACCACAGCTCTCACGCACAGAACGACAGCACCCCAGTGCCAAGCCGATGCCATGTTCTCACCAGGCGAAGTGTCACCGCTCTGAGGTGACACCCTTCAGTACTGTGTTATATACACTAAACGACTGCTGAAAGACCGGCGAGCAAACACGTACCATCACTTCACCGTGAATGACGAAACAGATCATGTCCAATACACGTCCGCCAAGTCCAAACACGTGACCCAAAANCTATCAGATGCAGCTTCCAGACGTTACGAACAGTAAAATAGCTCTTACTCTTAAAAACCAAGTACCTAATGTGCATTCATTGGCTTTAAAGACCATTTTCGTTTGTTTTTTTAATATCACAGCCGTATATGAGGGGGAAATGGACTGTCGATCAAGTGCCATGTTTACATGTAAACGTTAATGTAACTAAAATCTTCACCGCAAATGGAAAAAAAAAACTTTGCTACACTGAAGAAATTTAAAAGGGTCTCATTGCTACTATAATAATAAATTTGGAAGGGATTACAGTTGACAACCGACTGTTGCGTTTAAGGTAAATAAATAAATAAATAGTTTGTTCGGATTTGTAAAAATGTCTGCAGGTAAACATGGTCACTGGTTTCCATCCACAGGGAGCTCAGCTCAGGTCAGGTCAGATCAGATCAGTCAGGGCCCACAGGCAAAACGTCACTTCATTTCACTTCACTTTAACTTGATTCTGTTGGCTGAGCTCATTAGGAAAATTCGACGGTGTTGTAAACGGTCTAACCAATCTGACGCCAGAGAGCTGTGCCAAGTCCCAGGACACAAAAAGGTCCCGAAGACAAAGTTACGTAGATGACCGAAGCCTTGGCACTGCTGTACCGTAAAGGAAAGGCAGACACATTTCTGATCTAACATCGATCTCCACTTCTGCAAACAAAAGGCAAGCTAAAGACACTAAGCATGCTGCAGTAGTGTGTGCAAGTGTGTGTTATACGGATTAATAAGATAAGCTTTACATATTAAAAAAAAAGAATACCTGTCTCAAGACGTTTGTGGGATAGTGAGGTCAGTTTCAGGTAAAAACGGTTACAGAGATGCTCAAGTACTGTCGAGGATGAATGAGAACTTGAATTCGCGTTGGGCGTTCTGAGGTCTGCTTTAGAATGGAAAAAACACTGAAATCAAATCTTGAATAAAATTTCATTTTTTTTCTTCATATCTTATGGTACTGTAAATAAAAAAAAAGGAAGGAAATAATACTATAGAATTCTGCTGGCTTCCAAAACATGGCGATTATTAAACGCATGTGGAGAAAGTGTAACCTAAACAAGCCGTCTGTGTATTCAGTCCATCGTCTATTTCAAATAAATAACATTCACACTGCTGTTAAAGGAAAACTCCACTCTAAAGCACATCACATGTTTATACTGAAATATCCGTTTCGTCTTTAAAAGACTCTGGTGCTAAATTTGTACACTGGTGCTGTATTCCTGTGAGAAGATCGTGATTAGGTGTCACTCTGGTGTCACAGGGAGACGTTGCTAGTGCAGTTACAAGGCTGTTTAATAGGAGAAAAATGTTCGAAGGTCGCTAAAATTATGGGCTTCTTCTTTCACTAACGGTTCTCCGGCGACGTTCAGCATCAGACGAATGAGAATCCCGACGTAGAAAATAGTGTAGATGTTGCTGCGAACAGTGGACACAAAGTCACAGAATGCAACGCAGGTATAATATGCCGAGTCATGGCAGCAGCTAGTTAGCGATCTTCGACATGACGGATGCGCTGGCACTGACGGCGAGGATAGCGTGAAAGTCGAAGCTTTGGAGGCTGACCTGTCTGAGCAGAGTGAACAGATCTGGAGGTGTGAGAGCTGGACAGACTAAAGGATTAAAGCGCCGCTGCACTGCTCTCTTTAGGTAGAGACAGTGAACAGATCTGGAGGTGAGACAGCTGGACAGACTAAAGGATTAAAGCGCCGCTGCACTGCTCTCTTTAGGTAGAGACAGTGAACAGATCTGGAGGTGAGACAGCTGGACAGACTAAAGGATTAAAGCGCCGCTGCACTGCTCTCTTTAGGTAGAGACAGTGAACAGATCTGGAGGTGAGACAGCTGGACAGACTAAAGGATTAAAGCGCCGCTGCACTGCTCTCTTTAGGTAGAGACAGTGAACAGATCTGGAGGCGAGACAGCTGGACAGACTAAAGGATTAAAGCGCCGCTGCACTGCTCTCTTTAGGTAGAGATGAAGCAAGGGCTAAATCCCAGTGGCGCCACCACCAGCAGGTAAGTCGATTGGCATTGTGGGATACGGAGTGAAAAGTAGGCCCCATGTGAAGATGTGTTAACTGTAAAAATTAATACGCAAGTCATTCAGGGTGGATTTTTCCTTTAAAGGCATGATTCTGAACACTAGGCACCAACCCCAGCGTGTGTGTGTTCTGGGTTTTTGGCTTTTATGAATTAACGTGTTTCAGAGATGACCCCAGTTTACACTGAAGATTACGGCACTGCGTCACAGGAAGGCATAGGAGTGCTTAAGGAACTGACCCGGAGTCAGTTTGTTAATGAAGCAGAGAATAAGAGAAGGAGGAGACTTGTAGAGATTTGTATCACTCGGTGTGGGAGCACAGACTCACAAAACTGTTTCCACAAACCTAAAAGGCACAAAGCAAAAGCAACATTAACTGCAGGTGAAACAAACGAAATCACAATCCTGCTTGACCCTACAGCTGAAAAATAGTGGCACTCTCGGATAAACCGTGACCACCGCGAGGGAGACGGAGAAACAGCAAAACCTAACGTTTGTACAGCATAGTGAGTGATCAAAGTACAGTATAGATGTTGGTGAAAGTGTGAGTGTGTGTCTGTGGTCTGTACTAAATGTGCAAGAGAATGAGAACTTAGAGGAGTAACGCTGGAGTCCCAACACCCTGCGGTCTGATTTTTTTTTTTTCCTTAGATTTGCCTTTCTTTTTTTTTTTTAGCAGCTTGATGGCACACCAGCCCTCTCCTGGGCTTGACAGTACATTCTGGGTCGTGTTGGAACAAGATAGCCTCTCAGATTCATCCCACGAGCCTAGAAGCTGACGGGACTCCCTGGAGCTTTGCCTCCTAGTCCAAATTCGCATAACTCAAAAGAAAGAAAAAAAATATACAATAACAAAACTCCTTTAGTCTTTAGGGGTACTTACCCCTGAGTGAAATTAAGGTGCAATGTTTTCATACAGAATCAAGCTGCTCCCAAATGCTATCCTCCACCAACAGAGGCATTAAGCCCCTTTCTGCTAAGCCACGCCCCACTCTCTCTGGTCCAATGGGGAGCGCTCTACAGCAGACTGGGCGGAGTGTAGAAAAGGGCAGACACTTAGGGTTGTCTCTAATCGTTCAGTGACTGAGGGCAGGGAGGGGTTAGTGAACAAAAAAATGCCGTAATAAGTCTTCAGCAGCCGGCCGTTGTTTTGTTTCCACAAAAATGCGTTTAAGGAAGTCGCGGCAGTGGTCAGACACGTGAGCTGGGAGTGTAGGGTTAGTCGGTTGAGTCGCGATTTTGAAGATGGCTGCCATCGCCTCGAACTCCGCCCAAGGAGGCCGCTGGGTTAGCATTTCCACTACGGTGCAGCCGACGCTCCTGCAGAGATAAGAGACAAGCGTTGTTAATCATTACAGTCAAGTTCTCATCCACGGAGGGTTTCTACCTCATCTCATCCTATCTCTAAAACGTGACAGAGAAACAAAGGAAAACAATTTCAAGTGAGGTCACACACAACAAATAGTAGCTAGATATATAGACAGTTTATTTGAGGGATAATAGTAAAGTTCTTGTACCTAATGAGCTCAAGTCATTACAGCTTTTCTCACCACAGGCCAACACTCTCAGCCATAAAAACGCTCCGAGTTACACTCTGAGTTTTGGGATACAACTTTTGGGACTTTCCTGCAGCTTCTTTGGTGCCCCCTTGTGGGAGAGCTCCCAGTTTGAGAACCGAGAGCAGTGTTCTACAGACAGGAGTGATCTCAGGTGGAGGTAGTCAGGAAAGTTTTCGTAATTCGGGTCATTTCAAATTAAGTATTAGTAAGTCAAGGCAGATGCGCTCATGGAAGCAATTACCTTGACGTTCTTTGCAGTGAAGACCTTAAATTACTTTACAACAAGTCCAGTCGCTTTCGACTTTATACCGCCATACACGTGATGGGTATCGTCAGCGTATCTTACCATATATCAGCTTTCCTTCCATAGCCCTCTCCGCTAATGACCTCCGGGCTCATCCAGTACGGTGTTCCCGTCACTGACTTGATACCCGTTCCTGACAGGCAGATGGTCTGCAGCCGACGGCTTGCCCCGAAGTCACCTAGCTTCACATTCCCAGCTGAATCTCTCAGGATGTTGGCACCTGAAAGAAAGTATGAGCGACAAAATAGGGCAAGAACTTTAGAAAATGAAGAACCAAACATTGCTTACAATGAATGAGAGCTACTGATTAGTGTGAAATTATTTTCATAATGCTAACTCAGGACTAGCTTGGGAAAAGTGAGCAGAACATGTCAGAGCTCTGTGTGTGTGTCTGTGTGTGTGTGTTAAGTTCTCACCTTTGATGTCTCTGTGTACAATCATGTTGCTGTGCAGGTAACAAACCCCTTCCAAGATCTGCCGCGTGTATTTACGCGTGACGTTTTCTGTCAGGGCGCCGTAAGACTTGAGCTGGTCTTTAATCGATCCCTGAGAACACAAACATATAAACATCACATCCCAGAGGAAGATATTTAACAAGGTCAGGCTTCAGACGGTGTAAAAGATTTTGTGTTTTACCCCAGGCATGTACTCCATGAAGATAGAGAGAGTTCTTTCATGTGTGTCCCGCAGGCAGCCGTAGTACTGGACTATACGTTCGTGAAAAAGATTCTTCAGGAGCTGGATCTCACACTCCAACGCACTCACCTCCTTAACACGTAAGAAGACCAACACGTGAGACAAATTCTCATAATGTTGTGTAGTGTTTTCCACATTTTGGAGTGCTCAAACATGAAACTGAAATATTACTGGATTAACTAGGATTATATGATACAGCTTTACACAAAATATCCCGTAACACTCAAAGGCAATGACTGATCAGTGACTGGGTTAAGATGGGGATTAGTCAGAGAAGCAACCTTATGCAGAGAATGTATGTGATTGTACGTTATTCACACCGCACAAACGCTGAATGTGTTTAACTCTAACCTTGCTGGTTTCCGGGCTGTCTGGGTCGAACTGGACCTGTTTGACGGCGAGTTCTCTGCCCGTGTCAGCATCGTAACAGAGGAAGACCCGACCAAATCCTCCCTGACCCAGAAGCTTTCCCAGGCGCCAGTTTGTGGGGGCACGAGGAGCTGCACGTACAAACACACACACACACACACACACACAAAACATAAACATGACTGAAATGTCCATGTTTCATCTGTCATGTCTGCATCTGCATTATGGCAAAAGGCTCGTGTGTCTGTGATACACAAAATCTGCATAAATGAGACTGAAAAACTGTACTCCTTTAACCGGGGAATTTTTCAATGTATCACACATACAGCGACTGGGAGGGCTGATGTCCATGACAGAGAGCGTTGGGTTGGTGCTGGGGTTGGGCTCGATATCGCTGCCGCGGCGGCGACGGCCTGGCTCTTCCAGCTCAGGCGAGAAGATGCTGCTGCCGCTGCTGGTGCTCGGGCTCTGGTCTGTCGGGCTGAAACTCATGGGCGAGCGGAAGCCGTGGCCCTGTGTTCGCCTTGCTCGTGGAAATGTCTTACGCCCTGCAGTGAGGAAGAGAGAAACACAACTTTACAGACACACTCAGGGCATCAACAGACAAATTATCATTATCATTATCATTGTGTATCTATGCACTACTTAAGCAGCTCATTATGTGCTGTTCATCGAAAGTCTCTTAAGACACTACAGACCTTCAAGAAACTTACAGAAGAGCTCAAGGTTTCAGTTTCAAATCTCAGTTTCATTCCAACTTTTACTAGCGCCAGTGATTGCTTTGAGCTACAGCAATTAGACAGATTTTCATACTGTCGTAAACATCTTAAAATGAACTGCTCATAATGGACGTAGGAAGCCCTTCTCCGGTAATATAACGTAATATTATTTGCGTTAAAGTAAGTAAACAGCCCCTCACCATCACTGTAGTCCTGCAGACCGAAGGGGATGGGGTATCTCCGTGGGTACGTACCGCCTTTCCCTGACTTCTCAAACACTGGAATGTCACATTCTGAAACAGGGAGACGTTAAATTACTCCTGTTTTACAACTACGTTAAAACAGATCTAAAAGGACAATTTTGTTAGTTCAGTGCTTTTGTTTTTGTTTGTTTGTTGGTTTGTTAAAGCTTACCTGGAAAGTCCTGATGGTTGTCTGGGTAACTCTGAGCTCGGGGCATGCGGGATTTAGGATACGTATCACTATAAGATTAGAAAATGAAGTCATTCGTAGGCCCCATGTTAAAGTCTGTGTGTGTGTGTGTGTGTGTGTGTGAACTTTAAAATACCTGTCAAGAGGGCTATCCAATGAAGGACAACTGCCTGAAGCTGAATTCTCAGGGCTGCTCATGGATAGTGGATCCAGCATCTGTCCATGCAAACACACAGGTGTCACACGGCTATTTTCCCTGATCCCAACAGGTGCTAAATCTTTTTTTTTTAAATATATATATATACCTGGTCCATGCTCTCAGGTATGAACTCTCCCTCGCTGTTGATGCTGGTGAACGAGCCGTTTCTGGCCACCTGCTGCAGAGCGTCAGGGATGTATCCCGGAGGAGGAGAGCTGCGGTCTGTCGACTGAGAGCCTGCGCAGACACAGCAGTTATGCATCCCATTGAACTGAATTTAATCTCATCTCGGAAAGAAAGAAATCTCTGAAATGTTCAAGACTGTAAAAGAGAAAAACGAGTGCAGTCGGTAATACACGTTGATCCCGATTCCCATCGAGAACACGCAGTCAGCAAACTCAGCCCCATCTTTATATCGATAGATTGAGTCATGGCTTGACTGCAACCATTTACTGGACTGAAGCTAGAATTTTCCATGCAGATTAATTCAATCAGGTCACTAACTGTACATGGAGTACACAACGTCACTTATTTAAAAAAAAAAAAATGAAAGAAAGAAAGAAAGAACATGAAGATTAAGAAGACAGAAACTCAGGACTGACCTATCAGGGCCAGCATGCTCTTCCTGTCTGTGTTGTCCAGATGCTCGTGAGTCAGCAACATATTCATATCAGAGAAGGAGTTCTGATGAAGTCAATGAAAAAATAAATAAAACTTTATGTGGGTGTGTTCATGTACATTAGTGAGAATAAATATTATTGTGTTTGTGTCAGTGTCAATTAAAAGATATGCTCTAGACTGCAAACTCAGATTCTCTGGAAACTTTTTTTATGCTATTCTTAATTTTTACTACCTCCTCTGTACATCATGCTTATACTTCTACAGAAACCTAATAAACTACTTGTATCTCTGTTAAGCACCATGAGCAGTGGAGGGTGAATCATTATTTAACAAGATCTGATTGTGCAAAGCAGTTTGATATGAACTCCGACTGACCTGAGAAGATGCTGGAAGCACCAGCAGTATCTTGAGACTCTTCATGTGGACGGAGCGATCCAGCAGCTCAACAGCCTTATCCAGATCATCCTGGGTGCTTAAAGGAATCACCAGCTACAGAGTGGAGAGAGAGAGAGAGAGAGCGAGAGAGACAGTGCAAAGAAGGAGACAGAAAAGAGAAAGTGAAAGGATAAAAAGAAGGGGCGAAACAGAGAAGAGGAAAATTATTATATCTTCCAGTTCATTTCTGATTAATTTCAGTAAAATCTGTGGGGCAGGTTAATCATTATTCCATTGAAAATGAATTGCGTTATGTTCTAATCATGCGTGATAAGATATGATTTCTGTACACGGAGCAAGATCTAAGTCTGAGTCTGACGTACACGTGCACACTGATCTCGGATACCTCGTTATTGGTGTAGTGCAGGTCCATCGTTTGCCCAAACGCCACTTTAGCTTTGGCACTCAGATCGTCCAGCCTGAGAGGTCGAGGAAACTGCAGGATCCTGAAACACCACAGAGAAAAGCAGATTATACTTTTGCTACAATAGATCATATTATAATGTGCATACAGTATGTACACATACATATTCACAAACATATGACAAATAGAGAACGCTAAACAGCTCAATACACTGTATCTACTCTGTATAGCAGCATTTCCTAAAGGCCCACACACTGCACATTTTTGCTCTCTCTAATCTTATAGCAGATGAAAAAAAAAAAAAATGAGGAAACACTGAATAATCAGTCCAGGTGTGTCAACAGCTGGGAGAGAGTAAAAAAAAAACCTCCTAGAACCACTTCAATGTATTATTAACAAAAACGAATAGAAATAAATGAGTAAAATATCAGTGTAAACCAAACTGTAATCTAAAATATAGTACAAACGTAAACAGTTTATCGGTAGACGTACTCCTTGATCGTAAGAGCGGGTAGGGGACTTTCTGAAGCTTTCCTTCTTCAGATAGGAAACTGGAACTTCAATTACCAACTAATAACCCGTTCTTGCACTTGTGATGCATCGTCATTCCTTACATCACTAACAAAAACTACAGACAAAAATTATCTACAGATGAAGAGGTGAAGAAGGTACAGGAGGTTAAGTGCTTGGGGTCAACAGTCCAGAGTAATGGAGAGTGTGGAAAAGAGGTGAAGAAGCGAGTGCAGGCAGGTTGGAATGGGT
>CM074946.1:29406687-29420114 GCA_037577455.1 Pangasius macronema
AAAGACCCAGTCATTACCACACAGACGAGGCCCTCAGTCAAGAGGGATGCCTGCTGCAACATGTCCACATGGCCAGCGCGAAATGCAAATACTTGCAATGTTTCCCCCAGAGTGTGTATATATACAGGAGTGTGAGAGACTCGTATATAACCAGTGGTGTGCATGTAATCACAGTTATTGGCTTTACAGAGGATACAACAGGCCTAAGCGGAAAGGTGGTGTGAAGAACTGAAGAAGAAGGACTCTTGATGTTCACAGTCACTAGTGTTATTCTTTATTTACACAATGTAGCTGAACTTCCTTTTTTCCATCATTATATTTTCCACTTCACTGAACATCTTGGCACATAACACACACAACTCTGCTCATTTCCTGGTGACAACAAAGTCCTTAAATGTCGCAAAGGTTAAATCCATGTATTTAGTATTTACACACAAGGCAGTATTTACCATTCATAACTGTAAAGCTACAATCTGTCATACACAACAGCGCACAGTTAAACATGAGCATTTATAATAAGCAGACTTTTCTTGACAAATGTCCTGCAGTTGACTGAACCACTGCTCCAATCTGAAAAGTAAGATATTTATTTTAACATATTACAGGTTAAATAGTTCACAGTAACTCCAGTACAATCCTGTAAAGTGTAAAGTTGTACAAAATGTCAAGTGTCAAGTTTGTTAAATGATTTTGCTGTTACGATGCTGTAATACACAGTTATGACACCACTTAGTCCTATGGGCTTTGGTCCCAAAGACAAGCCGGGACTCTCTACGAGGACAAGAAAGGCATAAAGGAAAAGCAGAATCCATTAGCTAATCATTTCAGTCAAGTTAAAACACATTGACGTTCATTTCCTGATTACCGCATTTGTAATCGCTTTAAGAAAATGATCATGAGTTGGAAGTTTATATATGCACAAAAATGTAAAGCCCCTGGCAAAACAACTTCAAATATATATCCCTTACTACAATTTAATTATAGCTTAACGCTACTAAAATTCCTGTTTTCTGCATGTTCAGTATTGCGTGGGCTTCAGATCACTTACACTAGAAAAGCATGTAGGAATGGCAGAACAGAGGCTCCATATCTCTTTCGTTTTTACATATTTCTAGTGGCATGTTGCTGGAGGAAAGTTGTAAAATCATGTAAAATTGCTACATCATGCTGTTAAGCTAGTTACACTGCACAGCAGCCCATGGCACTGCAATATGCAAAAGAAGCGGGAATATTGTTTTGAGAAAATAGTTGACAATCAGCAGTACTGTCCTCTCATTTAACCGTCTAATATCATGTGGTGGCAAGAAGCCGTATTGGTTGTGAAACTTGGCAATATCAGATTAACTTTGTTGGGTTTTTGTCATGTATAATATGATGAGAATTTCTTATAAAACTGCGAAAAACATTGTCAGGATAATTTAAACAATGATGCATCTCGCCTGTGTTTTTATAGCACAAGGCGTAGCTCTTACTTACTTCATTATTATCATAATTATCACAGCGCAGCCAGTCTGTTAACTCTGGGTAGAACTACTCGCCATTATATACACTGTTCAGCCATAACATTAAAACAACCTGCCTTATATTGTGTAGGTCCCCAAAAAAGCTCTGTCCCATTGAGGCATGGACTCCACAAGACCTCTGAAGGTGTGCTGTGGTATCTGGCACCAAGACATTAGCAGCAGATCCTTTAGCACCTGTTAGTTGTGAGGTGAAGCCTCCATGGATCAGACTTGTTTGTCCAGCACGTCCCACAGATGCTCGATCGGATTGAGATATGGGGAATTTGGAGGCCAAGTCAACACCTTGAACTCTTTGTCCTGTCCCTCAAACCGTTCCTGAAGAATTTTTGCAGTGTGGCAGGGCGCAAAATCCTGCTGAAAGATGCCACTGCCATTCGGGAATACCGCTGCCATGAAGGAGTGTACTTGGTCTGCAACAATGTTTAGGTAGGTGGTACGTGTAAAAGTAACATCCACATGAATGCCAGGACCCAAGGCTTCCCAACAGAACATTGCCCAGAGCTTCACACTGCCTCCGCTGGCTTGCCTTCTTCCCATAGTGCATCCTGGTGCCATATCTTCCCCAGGTAAGCGATGCACACGCACCCAGCCATCCACGATGTAAAAGAGAAAAGTGATCCATCAGACCAGGCCACCTGCTTCCACTGATCCATGGTCCAGTTCTGATGCTCACGTGCCCATTCAGCAGTCATAATCTTCTGTGGGATCAGACCAGACAGCCTAGCCTTCGCTCCCCACGCACATCAATGAGGCTTGGGCGCCCATGACCCTGCCACTAGTTAACCGGTTGTTCTTCCCTGGACCACTTTTGGTAGGTACTAACCACTGCATACCAGGAACACTCCACGAGATCCACCGTTTGCCCAGAGCTTCACACTGCCTCCGCTGGCTTGCCTTCTTCCCATAGTGCATCCTGGTATATCCCACCCCTCGACAGGTGTCATTGTAACAACATAATCAATGTTCTTCACTTCACCCATCACTGGTTTTAATGTTATGGCTGATCGGTGTATATTATATTTTTATATATATAGATTATATTCTTCATTTGCAGTCACCACATAAGGTAATATAGCACATAAGGTATAGCTAATTTAAATAAAAAAAATTAAATGGGCATGATGGACAAGAGCAGTGATTCAAAATAAACTTCTGTTTTCAAATCAGTTTTCAAGGGTCTAAGTTCAGAGACATATGTACATTTAGAAAGGGGATGGGAGTTTATACACGGTCGATAAACTTGACATTGATGGGAGCTGCAGGACATAGCAGGCCATGAGTTTTGGCTTGGATCTCGCCTGTGAGCGGAGACACCTCGATGTGGAACTTCTGAAGGAGCTGGAAGAGATCACACGAGTGTTAGAGAACATAAACAGCTGGAAAAAAACACAGAGTACAGAGAAGTTATGTCCAATGTATGTGTTAATGCTGGAAGACTTTCTGCGACTTCAGTTCAGCTTATCAGCAGGTCAGCTTATCAAAACCGGTGTAAAAGGTCATATTGTTTGAGCCAGATAAAAATTTATCTAAATGAGGTTCACGGCTATAAAACTGGAACATAGTTACACACAGGTTCTGTTCCACGGTACACACACGTATACACACACACACCTGGGTGAGAGCCAAGTACATCTCGAGTTCTGCTATCCTCCTCCCGATGCAGCTCCTGATGCCGTAGCCGAAGGGAATAGAGCCAAAATTGTCCACTCGATCCGAAGTGTCTTTACGAAGCCAGCGATCAGGACGGAATTCTTCCGCGTTGGGAAAATTCTCCTCATCCATGGAGGTGGAGTAATGACAAAGAGCCAACTGAGTCTGAAATGAGAGAGAAATAAATGGCAATAATAATAGAAAATAAATTATCGGCAACTTCTGTAAAACAAAGTCAACTCCATAAATATTGGCACCCTTCAGAAGAAGGGTGAAAATGACTGTATAAAATAAACTCAAACAACCTTCCTCTGACAAATATCATTCTCATAAGAAATTATTTTAAACAATAGGGTGCTCTATCAAAAAATATGTATTTTTCATACCCCTAAATAATCTTTTAGCCCAAAATACAAAAAATTGTATTTCTCTATTCAAACATGAAGATGCACACAAACACACATTCAGCACTATGGAGAAAAAAGTCAAAATAATTAATGATAATTAATATTAGGGCCGGTTAATGCAATACAAAAATATAAACTGTAATACTGAGGCCAATGATTTCCTGTAATTTAAACAAAAAAAGGAAACCTATGACAGGTCTAGCAGACACGCAACCATGCAGAGCCAAGACGTACCCCTTTAGGGATGAAATAACCTCCCACAATGAGGTCGTCCTGAGTGATTCGACCATTTCCAGGAAGAACAGGATAAAGCCTGCAGTCACCACACAGAACAATTTTATTGACATATTTGCAGTTAGAAGTAGAAAACATTTCCGACTGGATAAGTGAGAGGAGTGCGAGATGTTTTTACCTGAGTGTCTCCTTGACGAGTCCCTTAATCAGGGGCAGCTGAGGAACATCATCAGCGGTCGGGACTCGACCACCAAGTACACATGCCACTTCCTCATAGATCTGCTGCTGCACCATGGGATGCTTGGCCAGGAGGTATGTACTCCACGATAATGTGAAAGAGGTCTGGAGGGTAGACGAGAGGTTAGTTAAAGATTATAATATTTCTCCTGTCTTTTCCATATATGACTTGGTTGAGTTCACATTTCTTTTCAGAAAAGCAGTGTGATCTTTTTTTTTTTTTTTTACCTTCCAACCAATCAGGTCTCAGGTTGGGGGGGTAAGTGAGATTAAATTGAGTCTTGTTAATGAGCGAACATAAAGAGATTTACGACTTGCTGAATCAAAAATACGTCATTGCCAATATTAGATATTTACATGTTTCAACAAAATAATCAAATGAAATGCAAATAACAGCCTGGGTATTTTACCTGCTTTAACTGTGGCTGAATACAGTCAAGTCACATAAGCAGCTCAAATCTTTTTGATTTTCCGCCTCCAAAGGTGTAGTGAAGGCAAACAACCTCCCCTTCGCCATCTATAGTTCATCTGCATTTCTGCTAATAATAAGTCTGCTCTAGCTAGCAAGCTAGGTTAGATAGTTAGCTGACTCTAGCTAGGATTCTAGCTTTTATATCTACAGTGTACATGCTCTGTGAGCGAGCCTTTTTTTTCCTATTGGCACAAAAAAAGCACCCTAGTGCGTATTTTTTTCTGGGAAAAAAAAAGTGTGAAAGCAGCCATGAAAAAAAGAAAGGAAGTACTGTAAAGTATACAAGTACAGAGAAATTGTTTTCTTTGCATATCCCAGGGAGGTTGTTAGGAAGCTATAATCAGAGCTCTCTCTCTCTCTCTCTCTCTCACTCACACACACACACACACACACACACACACACACACACACATGGAGAGAGAGAGAGAGAGAGAGAGAGAGAGAGAGAAATCTGCACAAAGGCATTTGGGTACAACATGCTTACGTATTGCAAAATGACTAGCACTTTAGCCTTTGGCACAGGATTAGATGGGATTAGCTGCAGAGATTTCTAGTCTGCAGAAAAGACTCTCATTCTCTCATATTTCAAAATGTGTGGTTTAAAGTCACCCTGAACTCAAAAACACAATTTTTTAAATGACTAACTCCTCTTGTTTGTCTGATTTCTATTATATAGTTTATGGAAGTGTTTGGGTCAAATTTGTTTGCACTAAATTCCTTTTTTTTCCCATTAAAAACTGAGAAACTTTATCCATATTTCAATAAAAAACTGATTCTGAGCTTTATGAACGGCTCTGGACCAAAAATATCTGACAACATGACACCAAGAAACTTTTAGTCCCACAGACTGTGCACTAAACTAGCAGGCTAGCTAGTTTGCTAGGATCTAATGACTTAGCTAGCGATGAACAGAAAGGTTTTGGGATATTATATCATGAGATATTTTGAAATTTGGCTACTTTTATATAAATACATTATAGAGAATATGGTAAAGCAAATTGAGAATCAGATACTGGAATCCCACTTGTGACAAATTCAACTTAGTTTGCTATCAGTTAGTCAACCAGCTAGCTAATGCAGCTAAGTCTGTGATGTAACAAATGTGGTATATTTTGACAGGTTTGGCTACTCAGATTACTCAGAATATGATGATGGAAATCTAAACTCTTTTCTAGCAGTTAGCTAGCCAGCTAGTTATTTGGGAATACAGCAGGATATGGGACATTTCCAGATTGTATATTTACTTCACAGGTATTAAAATATATATAAAAAAAAAATTTATTATGAGAAAGTCTTCAGGACAGAGGATTTGACATGCTAACATGACATGCTAACATGACAAGCTGCATTTTGTCTAACTGACGTAAAATAGAGAGCTGGTGAGGAAACAACTGTTTATAGGTCTTATAACATAGGTGACAAACGGGAACTAACACAACAATAAATAATACAAAATATGACGTTCTTTAATTAAAAAAAAATTGCCATGTCATGCAATCATGCATTCATAGGCAACCTGCTGTGGTATAATGGGAATAAAACACTTCAGGACATGCTGCTATAGGAAAACAATCACCCATTGAATATTCTTACCGTGTCCACACCAGCCAAGAGCATTTCAGTCATGTTGGCGTAGATCTCCTCCAGATTCATCTCCTTGGTGACCAGCATGTGAGTAAGCAGACCTCCTTTCACCTCCTCTCCCCTCTCCAAATTCTGCTTGATCTCCTCCAACTTCCTGTCAATGTGGATCTGGCCTGAAACACACAGAAATCCATTTGGTACACATTTGTCAAGCATGTTTACAAGCCTGTGGCCACACCCACACATTCCCAGAATTCCCCATCCATGCTTACTGAATTTGAAGAGACCATCCCAGGAGCGGCAAAACTCCTCCCACGGTTTGGGAATGATGGGTCGCAGCCATTTGGGGATGGCGCCAGCATACATGGAGGTCTTGAAGGAGCTAAACATGAGATGGAGGGCCTTGATATATTCCTTACTCATCTTGGGGATCTCATCTTCTAAGCAGCCCAGACGGGTCTCGTACAAGATGGTCGCCACACCTACGATTAGGGTTTTATCACAAAATAAACTCAATTGCATTAAAACCAATATGGGAAGCCAACAGAGCCAAGCCAGAGAGAATGTGTGAAACTTAGCATTTAAAAAAAATGACAGAAATTCCACTGACACATTCACACACTCACCTTCCATAGCGAATTTGAAGAACAGGTCGTTGACATTGAGGACTGTAAGTCCGTCAGGCTGCTGGCTGCGCAGCTTGCGCACTTTTACCACCAGGTCTGCCACCACTTCATTAACGTCGTCTGAGAATACTGCAACATCGCGTGGACGCATGATGAGCTGTCGCAGCACACCGCGCATCTTCAGCCATTCATCAGCCTCACTGAAGAGAACAAAGTGGCACACGTCTTATAACAGCTAGGCAGCATTCACAAGGACTTGGAATCCGTAAAATATTCCACTACTACCATTTATTTGAATGTCTTGACAGACTACTCACACCAATGCATGCGTACCGATTATGCATCCATTAATAATAACACCAACTTTAACAAGGTGAACTTTGACCTGTGAATTCTTGTGCCTGGGTCTCGTGAGCCAGTAGATAACAAAAAGGCCAGACTCTTTGGTCAGCAAAAATAAACACACATAGAACTTTTGCCTCATTGTTTTATTACTATTGTTTGCCACATATCTGAAAAGAAAAAAAACTAGCTAGTTAATTTTACGCCTACATTCTCTCTGAAATCATGTCATCATAACTGCCTGTAAATGTAAATAGCATAAAGCACATATCAATCTTCAAACACAAACACACACTAACTGTCACAAACACATAAATTAGACTTTACGCAGAGATGAGGCCAGTGGCGTGTCCCCTCATGTCTCTGTACTCTTTCCATGACTCCATGTTGGCTCTCTGAGGTGCTACACCTTCAGCCCTCAGCACCTGAGCTACCATGTCTCGGTCTGCTATCGACACCACCAACTGCGGCCCAAAGCGTGACTTAAAGATCTTCCCATACTTCTGACTGTGCTCCATCTGAGAGAGCAGGGAAAAGAAAGAGATGTACATGAGATATAGCATACTAAATCACTGACACTACATGATGTTCAACAAAACAGCAAATGCACAAAACTCATCATCACAATCTCGTTTACACAACCCTTGTCTAATTAGGCATCTCAGATATAAATCAATACATTGATGCATAGGATGCATTTTAAGCTAAATATATAGTATTGATCCCAGATGGTCAAGTAGTGAAAGCAGGCACCTCATGGACACTCCGGAGATCGTTCTTAAGGAGCGGAATTGTCTTAAATCAAGTCAGTGCATTGAACTATGAACTATGTTGCTATTTGATGAAATTCAATTAAAATTTTACCTTTTTAGTAAGAGTATGGAGAGGAAATTTGCTTATCCGTAGAAAAAGTGACTAATGATCACCACCTGATTCCAGTACCACACTGATTTTATTACCATTTAACCCTTAAACATATGCATATTGCTCAAAACTCAAACTAATGCATGAGGCAGACGAGGAAATTGAGGTCATGTGCCACCTTCAAGTCCAGTCAGATATCATAAGTACGAGGTGAGGACACTTGAACACCATCACAGTGTTGTACTTACAACTTGGGAACTCATACTTTTCTACGAGCAACGACTTTTCACGTTGGGGGTGTGTCAACGACAAAAAGTCGTGGTGGCTGTCAGTATGAATGTGATGCCTACAGCAGATGGTTTGTAACTTTGCAGGTTAAAAGAAACCTTTTTTGCTGTTGATACAAGTTTTCTCTCATGTGTTTCAGAACAAAACCACTTTAACACACGTCACATCGTAATCATGACCTCTGAACTTCCAAGCAGGACTTGAACGCAGCATTAGGACACGTTTAAAGGTTGAACTCAGCTTAGATAATAATGTGCAGATGTTTTCAGGCATCTTCAGGCATCTCAGGCTTGGCATGTTTGCAGATTATTCTAACTATTGTATTCTATCTAAAATGACTAACAACTAAACAAAGATAAATATAATAATAATTTGATAAGATAAATAATTGTCACCTAAACCTGAACTCCAGTATGAATGTTTGAATGTTTAAAATTTTGATATATTGATGGAACCTACCATTATCCCATTGAGTTATTATTTATTAGCTTTCTTATAATTATTAACCTGTTTGTCTGATCACGTGAACTGAATATGTTTAACTACTTCTATGTCAACTTCTAATGACTATTTATTTGAGTGGAAAATGATGCGCCAATCATCCATAACCTTGACACCACATGTCGAATGTTATGCAGGTCCTCCTTGTGCTACCAAATCAGCTCTGACCCATGGAGGCCTGGACTCCACAAGACCTCTGAAGGTGCGCTGTGGTATCTGGCACCAAGACGTTAGCAGCAGGTCCTGTAAGTTGCGAGGTGCCTCCATCCCAATCAATCGGATTGAGATCTGGGGAACTTGGATGCCAGTTGTCTAGCCATCACAATGTTAACCTTGTCAAAGTTACCCAGAATCCTTACGCTTGCCCATTTTTCCTGCATCCAATACATCAACTTCGAGAACTGACTGTTTACTTGTTGCCTGATTTATCCCACTCTGTGACACGTGCCACCGTAACGAGATAATCAGTGTTATTCACGTCACCTATAGTTTAGTAGAGTAGTTTGATGATCATAAAATAATTACACGCTGTGGATTTTACAGTTTCTGTAAAAAAATGTTCGAGAACCTTAGTACTAATACTAAAGAAAATTGGTAAAAAGTATAAAATGTTAGTCTTCAAATGTGTTCTTGACAAATATGTTCTCAGTCATCATAGAAGTCATTATGCACTGGCTTGTCCAGATCTGGGGTCATTGGAAAACTATTTTAATGTTGATTTTGTTTTGTTTTTGAACCATTGGGGGATGCAGACTTTTGCACCCTGTTGTATCTGTGGCATGCATTTCTAATGCAGTGGAACGTTCATGTATGAAATTCGGTGCAAACCGAAAGCGAGAAGCAAAAATCTAAAACTATTTTCCATGCATATGAACCTGGATCTCGTGGATGCGGCTGAAGCCGTCTCTGTAGAAGAACTCGATGAGGTTCCCGATGGCGCTGGGACCGGGCATTTCCCGCAGGCTCTTCACCGGGCCCGCGTGCTTCAGCTCGGCGTCGCTGGCGGCTCGTGCGGGTTCCTCCGGTACGGCGGAGCTGTGCAGCGCGCGAGACTGCAGCAAAGCCCGCCTGCTCGTGTCACGGTGCAGGGATTTACGGCTGACATGAAGAAGAGCGTTCCGGAGAGCCATTGGAGAAGCTCGATCTGAGAAAAAGAGAGAACAGCTGAAGCGCGTTGAGACAGGAAAAAGAAAAAAAGGAAGGAAGAAAGAAACGACGTCTCAGAAGTCCACCAGAGGAACTCAGGAACATTCATCAGCACAGGAGCACAAAGACATGAGGGGAAGTTCTCCAGAGTGGGCGTGTCTGTGGAAAAGCCAAGGAAGTCTGAAATCCATGTATATATATATGATGTAGATATATATGTATGTATGTATGTATGTATAATCACTCTGTGGATGGTACCACTTGAAGATGAAGATGGCTTTGGACTGCAACTGATATGAACAGTTTTAAACAGCTCATTATAGCAGCAAAAGAGGAATAAACCTGGAATGAGATGTTCAGCAAGCACATTATGGTTGTAATGGTCACATGGAGTCCATTTGACCATGTAATGTACTTAACATGGAAATTATTTCCTTTTTTTAATTGCTGTTTTATCATTTGGGAAGCAGATAGTGTTTATAAGAAGGATGCATGCCAGAGATTAAATGTTGTTTGGTTGGTGTTTTTGATAACAGAACATACACTTGCATTCAATCAACAATTAATTCTCAACCTTAAAGCTAAATGTTATAGAAAGCGGAAACTCAAGGGGTATTTTAGCCAATCTGGCAACCACAGCAGTGTGTGAGGTCCAACTGGTCATCTGAGGCACAATTCTCGGAAAGAGCCAGCAGCATTCATTAAACAAACCCAACGATTAGGAGAAAATCTGCCGCTCTGCTGATCAATAGACAACACTTCTCCTTGTTCATTTCATAACATGATTTAAAAAAAAAACCACAATACAGATTTACACAGCGTTCTTTTATTTATATTTTCATGAAATATAATGTAGTAGTCAACAGGAAACAGCTTACATTTCATACAAAATCGTTTTTCAGTGGTCATACCTGAAGTGAGGTATCACGAATGTGTTTAGTCCAGTACCACTCGGTACCGTGTCCCAACGAGCGTAATCTTTCCCAGTATGCACACTCTAAACTGTAAAGTACTCGAAAAGTACATTTCAATACATATAGGAACATTTTGGAGAAGCTCAGTGACCCACCTGCAACACATTTTCTGTTTCAGTCTTTTATTTCTTTTCCCATTAGTGCTTTCGTCTATGTTAAGACAACATTAGATTGTAACCACGCCCACTTTTTCTTCACCATCTCTCGCCAACGCCCTGTCGCTACGATTCTATAAAGACGCCAAATTTGGACCTGGGGATTGTTGAGACTTTCAGGAAAGTCACGTGAGCGAGTATCAGAAGTGCCGTTGCTCTCCACGCTCACTTTCGGAAGCGCTTGAAGAGAGGGTGAACGTTCTTGCCGGCTGCCATCTTGCTGCCGCGTGACGTCTGGTACTCCATCATCTGCCGCAGCAGACGAGGGCTGTACCTCGAGTACCATGGCCCAGCCGCTCTTTTGACGTCTCCTCCTTGTTTTTCAAAAATAAAAGAAGGTGTAAGGGAGGAAAGAACGAGAAACCAAGAAACAATGAACACATCAACAGAAGAAATATAAGAAATATATGAGAGAATGAGAAACATGTGGTGTTAGTAAGAAGAAAGAAAACTGGGATTTGGAAACATTTTCTAAAAACTGCAACATGTTCAGATTTTATCAGTTAAGATTTTAGTAACATATTTGGCCACATTTCGTTTTTTTGGTCTCATAAAACCAGTCAGCTTCAAGGCTTAACCATGAGCCTTGAGCCTATAACACTTTACATTAAGGTTCTCTTAATTAACATTAATTACAGAATTAGTTAACATGAACAAATCTGAAACGTCATTAATAAACTGTAAGGTTTGCAAAGTACAAAGTAAGGAATAACACAACAGACTGTGCTATTGTGTGTCATTTATTAACCAATGGCATGTCATGCATGTTAGCGGTTTATAGTTAATGTTGTGGAACATCCAAGAGACAAGTTAGTTCCTGTTCTCACATTATAGCCATGATGAACAGTCATTCACTCATCCGCCTCTCTCTCTCTCTCTCTCTCTCTCTCCTTCTCTCACAAAAAAATACAGTGTCATTTTACAGACAAACCGGAAAGCATAAACGCACTGTGACTGTTACACAGAGCTGACCCTCGAGACTCAACCATAAATATTTTATCAACGAATAAATAAGCAAAAAAATGTTATTACAGCATGTTTCCAAGTGTTGATAACTTACTGCATAGTAAAACCTCAGTTAACAAACAGGTTCATTCATGTCCTGGCTCACACTGGATGGAATTTTACTCACTGATGGTATGAACACTGGTTCATTTGCTTTATCATAAAAGAAAACATTTATTAATCTTTAATCATCTTTGGTAACTATCGTGTTTAAATAATGCCATTTAAGGGAACCTTGGTGTAGAGCGTTTCCTAAAAATAACGCTCCATGTCAATGTTTACGTGCTTACAGTGTTTTTAGACTTTGAACCCAGAATGCTGAGACCGGTACATGACCTCTGTTTATATTCTGCTGAGTATACATGTTTAAAAAAATCTTCTGGTGTTTGTCAGAAAGAATAAAACACTTGGCGTTTTAAATACGGTCATCCCCATACTGTCACAACCCAGACGTTGATCCTATAACAGAGTGTCCCGAAGTGTTTTATTCCTCTTATACTACAGCAATTTGCAATCCATAACAATTTGTTTACTCATGAAATCTATAAACACGTGTACCTGAGTTTTTCCTCCGAACTCCCCGGCCACCACCTCTTCCTCTGCGTCCAGGTCAGTGGCTGCCAGAACCTTCTGCAGCAGCTGCTGCTGTTCCTCACGTGTAGAGAACATCAAGTCCTCCTCCTCCATTCCTGCCAGCTTAGTGATCACCTTAAAGAACGAGAGACTGTTTAGTTTCATTTTAAATATTCACGAAAGCTACACTGAATGAAGTAATAGTTTTAAATGTAGCCTAAATATAACAAATGATAGTGTTAAACCTTAAAACTGTATCCCTGGTCCACCAGGAAGCGCTGTCTCTTGGTAGAATAGGCCATTTCCTGTGTGTCCTGAGACACCAGTGAGTAGAAGTACGCATTGTATTCCTCAGCAACCATTCCTGCACAAAAAAAAAAACACACCTTCAGTCCTGCACAGAGCAGCACACAGGACGAAACATATTTCAGAATGCTCTTCTGATTTTGTGGCATTGTTACCTTTCTTGGCACGCAGCACTCTGCCCAATCTCTGAGCTTCCTGACGACGAGAGCCTCCATGAGACGAGATCTGAATCAAAACGTTTGCCTCAGGGAGGTCGAAGGACGTGTCTCCTACCTGAGACAGGGAAGGAACGTATCAGGAGCTCGGTGGTTAAGGTTTTGAAATTGCACATGGTCCATATCTCTGGACTACTCAGCTCTGATCTTTGTAAAAGCTTGTAAAAGAAATGTATTTTCAGCGACTCAGGACTCGGACACATTCTTTAAGTCAAGATCTGAAAAGCTGTATGTTTAGCAACGCAATTTGTTAAAGAGCATTTTTCTTGGGTAAGCGTTCATGCTCATACAGAGGGACATACAGAGCTTCTTCTTCTTCTTCTTT